>CAOKYR010000433.1:0-26870 GCA_948473455.1 Teleiodes luculella | reverse complement strand
ACTTGCCTGCTCGCACTTTGTGATGTTATTATTATTGCCTCACCTTCATTTATAAACTATATTTCGCTGGCTGTTCCTTTTGCGTTTTTAATATTTTTCTGCGACTATTTAGTTTTTGTTTTTCAGCGCAATGGATAATACAAAGAAACTCAATATTTATTACCAAAATACGCGTGGACTTCGTACAAAAACATTGTTATTTTACCGTAATTTGTGTCTAGCGTCGTACGATGTTATTGTCTTGACTGAAACTTGGTTGGTAGATGGAATAAAAGACTCGGAACTATTTGATAATCGGTACGTGGTATTTAGACGTGACCGTAATTATGCTGAGACGGGACAAACTCTGGGTGGTGGTGTTCTAATTGCGATCCGTAATGACCTTGTGGTTACGCCCCATTTTAACTTACAATCTAGTGCAGAAGACCTGTGGGTGTCCGTAAAATTACCTTCTAGTGATAATAGTGCTGATGCTATAACCTTATATATTTGCGTATTGTACCTTTGTGACCAAAAACGAGGTAAATCTTTCTCGCAACAGCTAGAATCTTTTTTTGATAATTGTGAAAACATCTTTATGGAAAACCAGTCAAGTAAGTTTTTAATCTTGGGTGATTTTAATTTAAGCGCAATTCAGTGGCATGCAACTTCTGATCATTTTTTACCTGAGTCTGTGTCCAACTCACTAGATGAAACATTTCTTATCGATGAACTCTGCATGCTGGACTTGAAACAGTATAATGGTATACGTAATAGCTACGGTCGAATCCTCGATTTAGTGCTTTGTAATGACCCCGTATTAGTGCAAAGTTGTGACGAGCCACTAGTTCCGATTGATGCGCATCACGGTGCGATTAGTGTTAACGTAGATTTTTTTACTATTGACCGCCTGACTCCCGCGCCTTTTACAAGGTTTCTTTTCAATAAGGCGGACTATAATTCCATTAATCAAGAAATATCTAATATCGATTGGTGTACTGAATTTGCCTCTAGAAATATAGAAGAAAGTGTTGACTATTTTTATTCTATCTTTAACTCATTAAGAGATAGGTATGTACCGGCTAAACAATGTGCGCCTAATTCCTACCCAATCTGGTACTCGCCAGCTTTAAGGAAAATTATCAAGGAACAATACAAATATTATCGTAAGTATCAGTTGTATAAAAATAGTCACGACAAGTTATCCTATAAGTTATTGCGAGCGCGAGCGCAAGCAGTTGAGGCAGATTGTTATTCACAATATATAGCCAATATCGAGAGTTCAATTATTGATAAACCTAAGTGTTTTTGGGGTTTCGTAAATTCTCGATCTAAGTGTAATAATATCATACCTGGTAGCCTGCACTATAAAAATGTTGTTGCTGATGCAGGGGAGACCGTCTGTAACGTGTTCTCTGAATACTTTCGGTCGACTTTCCTGGATCCTGTTAATGCTAACTGGGCGCCTCCAACATCTATTCCTTCAACATCTAATTCAGTCTCAGACATTAGCTCCATTGAGATTAATGAGGACGATGTAAGAAAAATCCTAAAGAAACTGGATCCATCGAAGTCTGCTGGACCAGACCACCTCCCTGCGCGGTTTTTAATAAGCTGTGCAGATACTATAGCTTTTCCTATCACCTTATTATTTAAAAAGTCCTTGATCGAATGCGCTGTGCCTGTGATTTGGAAATCGGCTTTTATAACGCCTGTCCATAAAAAAGGCTCTAGGACAGAAGTCACCAATTACAGGCCTATATCTAAATTGTGCATAATTGCAAAGGTCTTTGAGAGAATCGTACATGCACAATTATCAGCAGCAATTAAACAATCTTTGAGTGACAGCCAACATGGTTTTATACCCGGACGATCCACAGTTACTAATTTAATTTTATTTCATGACTTTTTGACCTCTTCCATGGAACAGGGTCACCAGGTTGATGTTATTTATACGGATTATAGCAAAGCATTTGATCGCATTAATCATTCACTTCTAATACGGAAACTTGAAGACATAGGCGTTAGGGGCGACCTTCTAAGATGGTTTTCCTCGTACATTGACAATCGTACACAGGCGGTAGTAGTCAAAAACTATATTTCTGGTTGGGTTAGGGTACCGAGTGGTGTTCCGCAGGGATCCCTGCTTGGACCTTTATTATTTGTAATATTTATAAATGACATTTACTCCTGTTTCAAGCACTCGCAGGTACTAAGTTTTGCCGACGATATGAAGATTTTTGCTAGGGTTGCTTCTGATGTTGATGCAGCAGAACTCCAGTCCGATCTCGCACGACTGGATAACTATTGTAGTTTAAACATGATGGATCTTAACCCAACCAAGTGTTCAGTAGTATCATTCTCTCGTAAAGTTAATAGTTTACAATTTAGTTACCAACTGCAAAATCATAACCTACACCGTGATTCGGTAGTGCGAGATCTTGGAGTTTTGTTTGACGAAAAGTTGGCTTTTGACAAGCACATTACCAACATAGTGAATAAAGCGTCGAAATCATTAGGCTTCGTCCTTCGCTGTACACGTGATTTTAAGGAAGCTAAGACTTTTAAGGTCTTGTATTGTGCATTTGTGAGGAGTATACTCGAATATGGTTCACCTGTCTGGAATCCGCAGTATAAAATATATGTCAAGCGCATTGAAAGCTTACAGAAAAAATTCATTAAACATCTTTGTTTTCGGCTGAAGATACCATATGACTCCGATAAGTATCTAGACGTATGCAAAAAGTTTCACTTACTCCCGTTAGAAAACCGTAGAAATATAGCTGACATTCTGCTTCTATTAAAAGTCGCAACTAACAAGGTGGATTGTCCACACCTACTTGACAAATTCAAGCTAGTAGTACCTACACGTAGTCGTCGTTACACACCTGTATTAGATGTACCTCGAGTCACAACTAACTATAGGAAGAACAGCTACATCCATCGTGCGAGTAGTAACTTTAACGCAATAGCAACATCGTCTAGCATAGATGTAGACATTTTTAATACTAATATTATCTCGGCCAGGCGTGAAATGGGTAACCAATTCTTTGAGGGGTGAGATCTGGTGGTGGAACCTTTTTCTGTAACTAGGCCATTAATTGTGTTTGTCTTATAATTAATTTAGCTCTTCTTTTTTATATCTTGTAATGGTTTACAT
This sequence comes from Teleiodes luculella, assembly GCA_948473455.1. NCBI lineage: Eukaryota > Metazoa > Arthropoda > Insecta > Lepidoptera > Gelechiidae > Teleiodes > Teleiodes luculella. The sequence goes on along the minus strand of CAOKYR010000433.1, from coordinate 23,731 downwards.
GTTGTAGGAATCTTTTATCTAAGAAGTTGCTATTATTTAATACCACTAAATTGCTACCTAGTGTTTGTGAGGATGCGATTACCTTTTAGCTTCTCGATAAAATGTTTTAAATTTTGTAGTCTACCTGTGGAAACCTGTTATTAGTGATTAGTTGTTTAGTTATGTTGTTTTTGAGTTTTTGTTCACTGATGGTTTTCCGAAAAATAAATAAATAAATAAATAAATAAATAAATAACTTCGCCCATGCTGTGATTATCACCGTCTCTGTTTACTATATTTGCTTATCTAATTAATGATCAATATGCTCGTGGTTGTGCAACATTGTAACGTAGGGCAATTATTTTATTTGGTGCCGCGAATAGAATATTAATAATTTCATTTTAGACTAAATCGTCTATTGTAATTCTTTAGTTTAAGGTGGTTTCAGGGTTAAGTTAGGAAAGGGTATCATTCATTTTGGACCAAAAAAGTAAAAGTGCCGGCCAGCAGAAAAAAGTATAACTTTCGGGTAGAACACACAATTTCTGTATTCTTTTACTATGACACCAATCCTGTGCACCCCATGGTTGTATTGTTAGAAGCTATTAATTAAATAAGAAAAATGCTATTATAAAAGTATTATTTTGACGCATGTCACAGCGCATGTAGTCATATTGTATTGAATTATTATACTTATTTATTTTATGTAGTTTAACTTTATTTTTTATTATTATAATAGGGGCCCACTTTGATTAAGTATGTATTTGTTTAATATAATTAAAAAATATATTATGAAAGTATTATTATGATGCATATTATGATCATTCATCAACTTTTTTTTATGTTTATTATTTAGAAAAAAAAGTAAAAAAAATAAAAAAAATATAAAGAAAATGTAAAAAAAAAGTAAAGAAATATAGAAACTACGACGTGTTTTATCCGAAAATAACACTTTTTTTCCTTAGCCGGCATTTTCACTTTTTTGGTCCAACATTGTATGAAACGTGAATGATGTCCTTTTATTGTTTGTTTCGAAACAGTGGAAAATTCTAGAAACAACGCAAGATAAGCTCGGATCGGACAGTCATTATACAATTAAATTATTATGACATTATTATTTTAATTATTTTTTCCGTCTTATAGCAGTCAGTACAAGTTTCGTGAGTACCTTATTTACCTCGTACGAAGCATAGTACCTAATACAAATACCGCTGTAATTAACCGCAGACAAACTTGTTCGAACTACACAGTTCTAGTTGTACACAAATATAAATAAATGCTTTGGATATTTAAGGTGGTTACCCTTATACTTATCGGTTTATGTTAATAAATGTGTGAAACTCTTTGTACTTACATTGAACGCATAATATTAACATGCACTTTCGAAGTCCGCCATAACCATACCCTTTGAGGTTGAGTTTCTAGTATTAATTTCCCACTGGTGCAGCAGTATGCACCATATGCATATGAACCGGCTTTCTGATGCGTTCCCAGTAGGAAGGAAGTTGCGGGCGTGCTTTGGTTAGCCGATGTGCTAGTGCAGTTGTGAGAGGGAGATGGGAATATCAAGTTTGGTGGATGGAGTTATTCGTGGTTATTCCTCTCATGTTTTTCTTATTCTAAAGCTTTGGTAATGGGCATGGTGTAAGAAAACAAGGTCTTCCATTCGGACCACGTGACTGACACAAGCCTACGTCATCTTGCGCTGTTCATCCTTGTCGAATACGTGTTAATAGACAAGGATGAACAGCGCAAAATGACGTATAGGCTTGTGTCAGTCACGTGGTCCGAATGGAAGACCTTGTTTTCTTAGACCATGGTAATAGGTAATAGTTTGCGATAAGCCCTGTTATGAGTATGTTTGTTTTGTGCAAATCCTACTAATATTATGAACGCGAAAGTTTGTGAGGATGGATGTATGGATGTCTGTTACTCTTTCACGCAAAAACTACTGAATGATTTTTGATGAAACTTTGCAATAATATAGATTATACATCAATCAAAATAATACATAGGCTACCTTTTTCCGCGGGAAAGTCCCTCATTTCTACGGGAAAAACTGTTAGTGCGAGTGGAGTCGCGGGGCTGAAACATAGTAGTTTTACACTTTACAATTTATACACCACAAAAAAATACTTACTACAAGGTGCCAAATATAACCCTTTTTACTTATTTTAAAAACAATCTTATATATAAAATTCTCGTGTCACAGTGTTCGATTCCATACTCCTCCGAAACGGCTAGACCGATTCTCATGAAATTTTGTGAGCGTATTCAGTAGGTCTGAGAATCGGCCAACATCTATTTTTCATACCCCAAAAAAAAAAAAAAAAAAAAAACAAATAAAAAAAAACAACGCGGGCGTAGCCGTGGGCGGACAGCTAGTGAAACTATAATTTTATGTCACTTGAAGGATATATTTCACTGTCATCCATTGGTATATTTTTTGTTTTGTTATAATACTACGAGATTGGTATAGCTACTAATGTAATTGTGAAATGACATATTTATAAAGATTTTCATTAAGAAGACTTAATGGACAAGAAAATTCGACTTCCTTCAATATTTCGTAAAATCCCTGGCACAGGCTCTGCCTGGTTTGCGGTCAGATGGGCGTGTGTGAGTTTTTCACATATAGACGGGAAGAAGCACAAACTCCTATCTTCCATTTAGGTCTGTGTAAGATATTTGCTTCTTCCCCGTCTATATGTATGTTATTAGTATTTATTTATTAAAAAAGCATGTTTCATCCAGCCATGGAGCCACTAAACGCTTGGTCAATCACCGTATCGTCACAGATGAGTCACATCCCGCCGTCAATGTCATAGCAAGGTTCAGGCTGTCCATTGTTTATCTCTCTTATCATATCAATTAATAATAATGACGCATCATCATCAGTTCAGCCTGTAGACGGCCATTGCTGGACAGAGGCCTCCCCCAAAGATCTAAATTCAATATGTTTTATTCGAAATAAGATTACACATCACTTTTCGACGTCAAATTTTAATCAAACCAAGGCTCTCGTCTCACACTAATGAAGAATAAACTCTTAAAATTTAAAGAAGCGATCCGATATTAGTTTGAACACAACTGGCAGGTTCGCGCAATGTGTGCGCTGCTGTGGAGAAGAACCCGCCGAAGAAACTCCACAGGATCGCATCTCTTTCTCCACAACGATTGGTTTTTTTTTTATATTGAATTTATCTTGTGTTGAAAAGGTACGACCAATCAAACTTAACCGGACTTGGGGGAGCGCAAGGCTCTATCCCAAAACGATCGGTCCTGTGCTGCCCGCATCCAGCGGCTGTCTGTATGATAAAGACTATATTTGTTTACAAAAAGTACAGAAGCCAGCACAGCACGGGCTGGACAGTCGCACTACGTAAAGCGCTCTCAAGGTCGGTGTCCAGCCGCGTTCGCTGGCTACTGTAAATCTCAGTATAACTGTAATCGCCAAGTTCGTTAGGTTGCTGATTTAAATCAGAAATTAGAAATTTTTTATTTGTTTTGGACATCACAACACAAAAATTACAAACAACGAAATCGCGGAAGATGCCGAATTGTCTTGTTTATTGATATCCTCAATTCCCTGCGACATACGCATTTGACATCTCCCTGCGTTGCGACATTCAAACAAAAAGGGCTACTACTGGCTATACTAGGGCGGCGTGGGCTACTACTACTACTAGGGCTATTTACTGGTTGTGATCCTCCCAAGTCACACTACATACAAAAAAGTCACGCCTCTTTCCCGGAGGGGTAGGCAGAGATCACTTCTTTCCAATTACCACGTTCCAGGCATACTTCTTTCGCTTATTCCACATACATTAGTCTTATAACGCATGCTCGTTGGTTTAGAGACTTCTAACCTGATCTTTCGTCAGAACGTCCTCGATTTCGTAACTTAAATTGAGTCGTTTGTATGGAAACCGAACCGATAAGAGTATAAAAAATACACTGTTACAAATAATAAAAAAAATATACTGTTATCTATAAGTGCTCGGTTTGTCAACAATGTTAGCCCGGAAATACATAGTTATTTAACTGTATTTTTATCTTTTTTTTTGTTGTCTGGTTATTTATAAATTCTCGTGTGCGGTGAAGGGTGATAATTTAAAGGCCAGAGGGTCACAGACATTGGACTAGTGACATAGATTGTATTGACCAGTCTGCAGAAGTCGAGAGGTTAGTCAATCTCTTATGTTTTCCGGATAATAATTTCGTTTGAAAATATTAAAAAGTCATTAACGTCCATTGATATACAATAAACATAGATACACGATCTCATACAAAATCTAACGCCAAACACGGCACCGCGTCAACTATCGACATATACATGCCTATACAGATATTGTACCGTTGAAACTATGTGCAAAATAGCCTTTGAGTTGTTGACTTAATTTTCAATTTAGACTTTAATGCTTAGATAATATTGAACAAATCTATTTGTGCAAATTACTGACAAATTACCTTCTTCCGCTAAAGATATCAACATGTACGGTTTCCAGTAATGAAAGAACATAATTTGAATAATAAATTATATCAATATGGACTCTAGCACATTACAATAAAGTATGATTTTGCCACACAAGCGAGTGTTTTTTGCATGCCAGCGCTCTAGTAGCGAGTAGTTGAATTTTAAAGGCAACCTATTGAAGTTCACCTGATCTGTAATCGGAAAAAGTTTTGCAATTCTTCACTAGATGGCCAAATAAATAATTACAATCACGTCGTGTGGCCCTTAGTAGTCAGCCTTCCTCAGGTCCTTAGGCCTTTAGTGACGCAAAAAACATTTCTTATTTTGATATCTAAACCATAAGTGGTTGAGAAATGGTCGCCCGCCCCCATCGCAGGCCTTCTTTTTTCTGGTCAAGGCTTTTATATTTAAGTAAAGATTTAAGTTTTACAATTAAAATAATAATAGAGCAGGTTATTATTTATTTTGGCAGCATTACTTTATCTGAAACCAAACAACAGACTTTTTGTATTTCTATATATTTAACGTTTTTGTGCCTGTCTATTACTAGTTTTTTTTTAATATTTTTTCTTTGATCAGTTGATCTAGCCAGAGAGGTGGGAGAAAGTCGCGCTTCAGTTGATCTTTGATCTATGGTATATTAGCTGAAATTATTATTTATTTTTCCATATTTTTCCATTTCCATTTTTACCATGTTCAAATATTTAGATATCAAAATAAGAAAATAATGTTTTTTGCGTCACTAAAGGACTAAGGACCTGAGGAAGGCTAACTACTAAGGGCCACACGACGTGATTGTAATAATAAATCGGCCGTATTTGGGCTCATGCAAATTGAATGTGAAATCTTTAAAAAACTAACAGGCTGTATGATTAAAAAAACGTTTTTCATTTGAATTACCATTGGTTTACATACTAAAACGGTTTACATACCTACTATATTACTATTATTATCAGTTTCAAAAAGCTTTATCTATCACCCGCGTTAATTTTATTGTTGTCCTAATACGGTCCTGTATTTTCTTTGTAAGAAGTATTTCTATTTGACATTAGATGGCGTTTTAGCAGAAATTATGTACAGTAGCCAGCCCATGCGGCTGGACTTTATGACCTTGAGAGCGTATTCCGTAGCGGTAGGTGTGAATTTCGTAGTGCGAGTGTCCAACCGCATGTGCTGGCCACTATAGTATCGAATATTCTAGATGAATAGTCAGACGTTTGCGCCGGTGCGCGGCCATTAAGCGACTGAGGCAGAAGCAAGGCCACCCAAGGCCACACGTTAGATTATGGCCTTCCTTTGCCGGTGCCGTTTTTTGAGCGGCGTTTGTGTATCTATGTTTATTGTATATCAATGTTAACGTCCTTTAAAATGTTATCGATTACATATTTTGTTTCATTATTTAATTATTTAACTATTCTGTATTTATGTTTCCTATTATAAGTTAGCCAATTAAAGATCTGTTCACTCTCCTAGAGCAAAGAGTGTGATTTTTTTAAACTCCTTGACAATCAACATGAAAATTAGAAAAATAAATTAGAATCTCAAATGCATATGAGACTAAAATCGAAAGCTAACTCGCTCGTCATCGTGAAGAATAAATATATTTTCCCCTTTTACTTTTTAAATTTAAATCGCCATCATTAAAAGGGTCATGGTACTTCCGTAAACTCTTTCTCACTCCAGTCTCACTTCTCGTTACATTACTGCATAATGCTGCAAAAAAATCTCCGCCCCAGCTGATCTTGAGCACGTCTTTCCACTTAACGCGCCGCCGCCGGAGGTTAACCGCAGAGGCGCATACAGACCGACCACTTTTCTTGGCCCCTGACTACATATACTTTGTAGGCTGAGAGAGGTCTTACGCTGGCCATCACTGGCCATCTATTCTTGGCCCCTGACTACATATACTTTGTAGGCAGAGAGAGGTCTCCAGTTCATCGATAACTTATTTATAGTAACTACATAATATGCCTTGATGTTCTAGCTAATAGACTAATGGTCACGTAGAAAAGTTATTAGATATTTGTAATGTGATGTGCTATACGTGTCAGTAACTGTAAATATCTTGGCGTTAAAGCTGTGGTTCTGATTAACAGTTAACTAATTAAAAAATATGGCACCAATTTCATGAATAAACTATATTTGTTTATTATCATTTTTTCCTGTGTCATTGGGGTATATTTTTGCATTTTGTTAAATTAATTTTCTCGTGATGCTTTATCAGTCTGTAATTGTCAATATTTTTGTCATAATTTAAGACCGACGTGACGTAATAATCATAATAATTTTGTCAATATGTCGTGTTTGACACTTTCTCGAGCGTCTCGTACACTTAGTTAGCCTACTGTTTTGTTGTGTCACTATGTCGAACCCGAATTCATTAATTAACCAGTTTAATAAATGAACAAGTTCCCTAATTCGTCCATGAGCCACTTAGCCATAATTTCGTGACATGACACTTATCAATCTTCATCCGCATGGCAGGATAAAATCCTCACATAAATTTTCTCGAGCGTCTCGTACACTTAGTTAGCCTACTGTTTTGTTGTGTCACTATGTCGAACCCGAATTCATTAATTAACCAGTTTAATAAATGAACAAGTTCCCTAATTCGTCCATGAGCCACTTAGCCATAATTTCGTGACATGACACTTATCAATCTTCATCCGCATGGCAGGATAAAATCCTCACATAAATTCGTCAAGTGTTCTCGAGTAATATTTTTAAGCAGTTAATTTTTGAGGAACCGGAGATTGTAGACGGACTGCAAGAAAACTGGGCAGCAACTGTACGCTACTTCTACTTCTACTTCACCTTGTAATCTAGATAATATACTTAAAGTGGCGTGGCGATTGTTCGTGCTACATGAATCCCAAAATATTAATTATTTTTTTAAATACCAATATACACATAATACATTTCTTAAAAAAGGTCATTTACATGACCTTTCCTGAGTTTTTACATACCCAATAAATTTTGAATTGTGTTTAGCTTCTGTCTGACGTATAATAATTTCCGTATCATCTTTCCTATCTTACTTTTCGGTGACAAGACATTTTTTTTGGAGACGTCGTTTCTAAGGTAATTGTTACCTTTAATAAAGCATTTAGCTACACACCTAGCCGTAATATAACATAATGATAAGTGTGAAACTGTGGTTGAATGCTAAATTTGCGGTCGCAAAGCAGTCCGTGTGCCGTAGTCTGCAGTTGACGCAAGTAACGGGTAACGGGTGCGGCTCATTCATCATTTGAATCTTGATACGCCCACCGCCATTTTGTAACTGACTAGGCAATTTATTGCACGTGAATTCTTGAAATTAAATTTGCATATTTGAGGTCCATCTTATAGAAATGTTTAGAGGTATTAGGACAAAACCTGGGCTTTGTCTGAAGAGAAGACCGAAAACGTCCGTGCTAGTCAAAAGCTTTATTTATAGTTTCTTTTTCTTTTTTCATTGATTATGTGGGTATTTCTCGTTTTTGCAAAATTCGACTGTGACTGGCAGTTTTTGAGCCTGTTATAGCCAAACACTTAAAATGTGCCTTGTCCTCTTAAAGTATACATCAAATACTATAACTTCAGAAAAAAGAAACATACATTTCATTCATACTTTTTTTTACAAAAAATTTTAAACCATGAAAAATGTCCCTTCCGTGTGTGTGATCAGTCTGTCTCAAAATACAAAAAAATTTGCTGTGTTATATCTGTTAAAATAAATGCTTAAAAACGAATGCCAATCATATTTGAAACGAATTTATTCAATAAATATAGTAGTTTAGGGGGTTTTTATCTTTCTTTTTTTCTTTTATGTGGTTACAAAGTTTGTGATCAATTTTTTTGTCCCTTCCATGGATGAATGTCACACTTGCCCTAACTAAAAAAATATTGTGAATGTATCCAAACAGATTTGATCATAGGCAAGGGTTGATCCACCATGTTTTGATTTAGTTGTCGGTTGCTGCCTGCAGCTTACGTTATCTAAGAATGGAAGCTTTGTTTTTCTATTCTCGCATTTCGTCAAGCATAAGTGGTCACAACTAGGTTGTTTGTAAAAGCTGTGAACACTTTAGTAATGCAGTCATTTTTGCTGTATCGATGCGTTTTTGTATCAAGAACTCCTAAAATAATTTGCATGTTCATTCATGATTTTGAAGTTATGTTTCTTGACCTTCATCTTCAAAATGTCTCTTCCATGGGTGTCACATCTATGGATCCGTGGATAAAATTACACCCACGGAAGTGACATATATTCCATGGAAGTGAACATTGTAATGGATGAAGGTGTGAATGAGGAAGGTTTGTATGAAAGTGAATGTTTCTGGTTGTGTATGGCATGGATTTTAACTATTTTTAAGGTTCCGTACTTCAAAAACAAAAAACGGAACCATTATGTGATCACTCGTGTATCTGAATTAGATCATTGTGATCCAGAATTTAACCACTTAAACTGCATTGTTTGTGGCATCCATCTGGTCCTGCTGCGAGCAGGTGGCAGGGCAGGCATTGCAGGACACCAGGTGGGCTATAGACTGCGCCGTCATCCCACTCATAGGTATATTCCATATTTGGGTCCTCCCGAGAGTCCCCACCTGAACATATTTTCCTTGCTCCGGCCAACCTGAGACCGGAGTATGTTTGAAGTCTTCCAGATTGGCCATGGTAGGCTATGTCCGGCGGGTAGGCTCGCAGGAAGCGGTACAAACTGATCTGAAAGTGGTGGTCCACAATGATGAATAATCCCATTCAAACAAACCCTGTCCTCAAGATGCCATGGGATTGCGTTTGACCACAGTCTCACTTGGTGAAAAGCGGCGACGTGGCCGATGAAAGAACACGCTCACCCAGAAAATGCATATTCACTCTCGACTTGAAGACACGCAGGTTGTACGATTCCGGGAAAACAGATGCAGGGAAAGAATTCCACTCTCTGGCCGTACGCACCAAAAATGGAGACGTTTGGTGCGAACCAAGGGAATTCGACCAGATGTGGGTGGTATTTTCCATGGCGCCGCGTATTCCGGTAACCGAATGTGGTTGGAGGGATAAGTTCGTGTAATTGCCTGAGAATATTCCCCATGACACACTTTATAAAAAACTGAGAGGCTGGCAACTTTGCGTCGATGCTCCAAGCTTTGAAGCTTGGTCTTAGGAAGTTGGTCATCGCCAATGAGTCTCCGAGCTCTACGGTCCACCGATTCCAGGGCATCCAGATGATACTTGGATCTTGGACTTGGCAGAGCCATCCCATGGGGTGGAGACTGGTCCACACTCCAAGCAGCCTGGAGCATGGACCACTTCATTTCCCGGCAGAGTGTCCATTGATCTCACTGCCAAGATAGGAGATATTAGGCTCAGACAATTCAAATTGACAATCAACCACCAATCCCTGCAAATTCAAGAGAAGTGGGAAAACTGCGGGGCCGAACCAGAATCCTCGACGATGTGAAGGGTACGTCATAATGCTAGAGGCGGCTGGATGGGGATAGACTTGGCTACGGTGCAACACTATAGCCGTAGTTATCCTATCGTGACATTCTATTCTGTACTTGCATCCAGAACAGATCTAAGGTTTTTTTGGGGCATACGGAAGGCGGCCTAGCGACGCCTCCTGAGGGCGACACGCGGGGCGGTAGGGGAACCTGTCCACACGAGTTCAACTCACTCTTGACCGGCTTTTCTATTTATACAGAATAATTGAGACACATAAAAAGATAGCTGTTAGCATACCAATACTGATACAAATAAAAGTTCATCTTATAATTTAGTAGTATTATTATAATATTTACCTAAAGAATTACTTCTCTGTAAAATTTCATTTCCATGGATGCATTAATGTATGGGAATGTCACTTCCATGGGACCAAGGTCACTACCGTGGATGCCCGTTTTTTTTAAACCCCTATAACTAAGTACATAAAGGGCTGCGAGCTCGGTGAGTATTTTTACCTCAAACAGCATTACCAGAACTACCAAAATCCATCATCAGATTAACTAAAAAGAAGAGTACCCTTATTTATCAATTTTTTGAAGCGAGAACGAGAATTACCCATGTAAGTGACGAGAACTAAAACAAATTAGTTTCACGAATTTCGTGCTTGGCTAGGACGACGCACGACAGCAACATTAGTTACAAAACAAAATACTTAAAAGTTTCTAGCTAGATATTCAAAGCGGCGCACGCTTCAAAATTTAGAAGAAACTATTACAATTTGTAACTTTCGTTAGATAAGCTTACTTTAAAATAAAAAACGATAAAAATTCTTTCTGATTTTACAACATAATAATTGTACACCACCATTTTTACCCACGACGGAACGGAGCAGGTATATGCGTTTAGGGTGAGAGATGTTTGTGTGTTTGTGTGTTTGTGTATTTGTGTGTTTGTGTGTGCGTTTGTGCAAAGTAATGTTCCCACCTATCTTCTAAACTAATGATCCGATTTTGATGCGGTTTTCAATAACGGGTTTGTATTTGATGAGTTCATGTTCTTAGACAGTTGTCATGGCTGTCACTCACTAGGGGGCGCCACAATATTAGTGCAAAACAATGTTGAATCAAAACGAAATGTCCGATTACAATTCTGTTTTCAGCAATGTGTACGTAATAAAAACTACGTCTGTAACTCACTAGATGGCGCTACTATATTAGTGCAACCGCTCCACTGTATAATATTTTAATAAGGAACTTAATATTATGTGGTAGGATGAATCACACTTATTCTTTTGCGAGATCTTACCTACATATTATATAGATGATAATTCGTATAATATGCTCTCTAAAAAGTATGAAATAAAATTAAGCAAAATTAAAAATTTTGAAAAAAACCCACGACGGTAAAAATTTAATCGAAAAAGAGTAAAATAACTCTAATCCCCCGACTTAACTAATTTTCTCGAAGATATACTTAGATGGAGCAATAATATTTTTACCATAATACATAACCGAGGAATATCCGTCGGGGGCTGCCTTTTTTATATGAAATTTCTTTTATGTCGTCGTTAAACATCTACAATTCTTCAATCATTGTATTCACTTCACTAGAAAAACTTTAGCTGGTTTAATGGCAGCCCCGGCGGATATTCCTCGGTTATGTATTATGGTAAAAATATTATTGCTACATCTAAGTATATCTTCGAGAAAATTTGTTAAGTCGGGGGATTAGAGTTATTTTACTCTTTTTCGATTAAATTTTTACCGTCGTGGGTTTTTTTCAAAATTTTTAATTTTGCTTAATTTTATATTTTTAAAACAAGAAAGCTCCATTCTACACTAACAAATTAATCTAGTCCAATTCCGGCGACAATTCGTGTTTTTATGACTTCGTAAGAATGCAGTTCGAGATGCACTAGCACTGGCGAAACGCGAAGAAAAAGAAATAATAAAGTTCCTGCATAAATCCAGTGTAGCTGTGTACTATTAAGTTGGCAACACTATACTTAGTACAGGGAGGCAACCCGTCAGTCACTTTGTTATCCAAATTTAAAGGGAGGGGCCCTTGCTCCTATTTTTTACTATTACCTTAAATATTTTCCAAACCCGTTTTGTGGTTGTCCGAATTTGGTGGAAAAGCTGGTCATTTTTTCAGATTATATACTTCTGTGCCGTTGTGCCATTTTCGGGTGACCCAGATCCGACAAAGCCCGCCTATATCGCTTTTATTACTTTGTTTACCACGCCGATGACTTAATTCCTCTCGGTTTATCATAATACCCGTATTTGTATGAGTATTGTATGAAACTTACCATAAATGTACTAAAACCCATTTCATCAATATTTACTGACGACGATTATTTGGTAAAGAATATTCTTTTAATCTTTTCTATATTTATATTATTCTATCCGCAGCCTAAATTTCATGCAAACTTTGCCCTGGGGGAAATATCAAACATAATAAAAAATGAGCTATATTAATATTATTTATTTCATGAGGTCAATACAATTTTACACCCGTTCTAAAGCAATGTGCATACATACATTTTGACGAATAATTTTATTAATTATACATAGATTCTTAAATGTTACCTAAGTAGTAGGTATTAGTAGAGTTACAATACAATACCTACAAACAAAATTAAAAATAAAATTGTAGTTAAAGCGAAAATTGATTAAAAAAGCATACTTATCTGATTATTTAGAAGACAGATCTCTATTGGAATGACGTTGCTTGAGTTGGCTATTAATATAATTTAATTTATTAAAATATATTGTACCTATAACATTACATGTTAAAAAATATATATAATTTTTAAAAGATGGGACGTTTGTGGAGTTAATTCGGCGAGCTCTTCTCCACAAAAGCATGAGACCGCGAAAAGCGAAAAACTATGATGGTCGGTGCAAAACACAGATACAGATAAATACAAAAGCATTTGGTTTTCCAATTTTCTTTGTTCATATCACAGCCGTGCATGCCAAGTGGTATTTCATTGCTGAGAAATTGCATTTCCACCGCAGGCTTGTATTGTATGCGTCAATGCTTTGTCTTGGTCGCTTATGCATGAGCTATAAAAATTATAGTTTAGTATTTTACGGCGGGCTATCAACATTTAAGTCCTAATCTATCTAAGTTTGAATGTGTTTGTCTCAAAATTTTATAGTCAAGGATTTGTAGGACATTTAATTTAGTGCATTTATTTTGGACATTTAATTTAGAATGTGATTTTGTAAGAATTAGCACCAGTATCTTGAAACAATCATAGTCAATTACTAATTATGTCAGATTAGCACCCGTAACATACAGTGTTATGACAAAAGTTTGTCGCGCGAGAAACCCGCCATATTGAAATATCCTCCAATAGGATAAGAGAATACGCACGACAAATTATATCTGTCACGCGTGGACCGCGCATGTTAGAGGGGCTGAAGTGCTATCGAAACAACTGCATAATAAAGTTGATCAATTGGACGTTTCTATGATTGGATATTTTTCGAGCATTGGTCATTTTTCATGTTTGGACATTAGTCGCGCAAAGGAAAGTTTTGTGTTCTTTATAGTCAGACTATTTCTCCATATTTCATTTATCACAGCTAATTTCAGTATTTCGTCATTCACTCGTTCGTCTCTGGTTGCCAAAACCGTGTCATCTATCAATCAATGTGCTCGTTATGTTCAGCCCTAAAGGGTAAATCGCCTGTCGTTATGAAGTGGATAATTTTATGCGCATTTTTAGGGCTTGGCTGGCTGGTTGCCACTCCTCGGGGTCATTATTCTATTTAACTCGTATGCTTTAGTGCCCTTACTTTCGACCATTTGCTTTCATATCTATATTGTTTTAGTAAATTAATTTTCAAGTTATCCAGTTTTTGAACTAATTCGTCAATTTGTAACTTTTGAAATTAATATTTTGCTGATAAGTCTGCCTCACTAACTACATAACAGCTTAGTCCAGTTGGCGGTTAAGCGTTCAAGTCCGGTGAAGCTTGATTCGTCGTACTCTTTCGATACAAGCATAGGTGAAAAAAAAGCGGATAAACGCCGCCTACATACAAGTGTCTTTAGGCTGTTTGCCTTTCTTTGTTCATTAAAAAAAAAACACAAAACGGCGCCGACGCGTCACGCCCGACGACTCGGTTTCAGTTCGTACAGCATGGTACAGCCGTACACACTCCACCGGCCGACGACCTAAAGGAGCGAACCCACAAGCGCGGGGAAGCGAGTTTATATGCAGCCTGTAACACACATTGCGTCCGCACTCTATGGGATAGACTGCATATAAATTCGTATATCTCCCCGCAGCCCGCTCTATGGGTACGCGGCTTAAGGGTTTGGCGTGCCCTAACTTATAAAAGCTAGTCGGGAATAGGATAATAGCCAGATACAGTTTAACAAATGCAGTTATACATCATCATTAACAGCTCTTATATGTCCCCACCGAGGGGCTCGAGCCTACCCTGACATCAAGATGAATTAAATAGGCCTTAGTCGACCACGCTGGCCCAGTGCGGGTTGGTCAACTTCACTCACACAAAATCCTTGAATTACTTCGCAAGTGTGTGCAGGTTTCCTTACGATGTTTTCCTTCACCGTAAGAGCGTCGAAAAAACCTACATATGAATTCGAATATCAAAAACACATTGGTACGCGCCGAGGTTCGAACCCGGGAACTTCCCTAGCCACTTGGCCACCGACGCTCTCAGTTATACCACAGAATAAATTTTAATAATAGTACGTTATACTTAATAATAATAGTGAGGAATTAGTTTTAAGATAGACCTTTATAGAATAAGTATGCCGACTCTTTGACCCCCGAACTGTACTTTGGCAGTTAGATGATACGCGCGACATAGATAAATGAATGAATAATTGCACACAATTTAATTTTATCTTTATGAAAAAAATTGTATAGATAGACTACGTTAGATTCAGGTCAGCTGTAGAGTTCACTTTAACGCTTTTCTTACTTTCTTATCGCCAGGGTATAAGGTTTATGTCATATTCATAGCTGACTGCGCGCCTGTGTACTTCCTTGTGTTTAGCATTATTATTTTGCTTTTGTCGCCTTAGTTTGTGACTTGTGAGCTCTTAGTTGCTTTGTCAATTGTTTCAGGGATTCATTATGGGATTTTAATAGTAGTCCTTGCTACATCTTCTTCTATACTGTAATAAAACTGAAGAATCGGCGTGTCTGTAAATTGATTTGTTTTCAAAAAACTGATTGTAGGTGATAAAAGGAGTGTAGCTGAACAAAAAAATACAAGTTTTGAAAAAAATGACCGTCTGTCTAATAATCTCTGAAACTACTGGACGGATTTTAATGAAACTTTACAATAATATAGCATAAACATCAGAATAACATCTATACTATAGGCTACTTTTTACCCCGGAAAAATATTTATTTCCCACGGGAACGGGAAAACCTGTTAACGCGGGCGGAGTACGGGGCGGAGAGGTAGTTTTAAATAGAAATATTAAAAATAGTACTTTAGGAATTTCCCACTGTTGTGGTCAAAGTTAAACACGTCATAATATCACGGAACACTACATAAGAATAGCATGCGAACATGAAGTCATACCATTCGCATTCATACTTAAAAATAGACTTATTTTTTAGTTGTATTTACCTTTTAGATATTTATATTTATTATAAACGTTTTATTTTTAATTATCGAAACCATAACACAAAGAAGTTTATATTACACCTAGGAAACACGTTTTTCATTTAACATTAATTTGTTAATGTAAAAAGAAAATGTTAAAAACGAAAAATATTAGTAATTAAAAAACCAAATATTAGAAACTAAATATTTAATTTTCATTACTAGCTGTCTGCCCACGGCTACGCCCGCGTTGTTTTCCGTTTTTTCCTTAGTAACTCTTTAATTTTCCGCAATTAGAAGTATCCAAGATGTTGACCAGGGGCATATAACGTGCAAAATTTCATTCAAATCGGTCAAACAGTTTCGGAGATTAACCCGTACAAACAAAAAATATATATATATTTGGATATGTTCTACTTCACTTCTTACATCCCCTTGACTCAGTTTTTAGCATTTTTTTTTCTATGTACAGATTTTCGACCTCATTTTACAGTTTTATTATCATAGACGAGACTAACCTTATTAGTGTTAGTGTAATATTCCGATTGTTCACGTTTGTTTATGAAATAAATATCTGAACTTGTAGGAAATACTATGTCTAATAGGCATTGTTTTGTATATCGAGCGATTGGTCACGTCTTGTGATTTATCATTTCAAAATAAATACTATAGTATAATTATAACATAGTACATACTTTTATCTATTTTACTTTTCACATTCTTACTAAGACCGACCTCACAATCCCCGATGTCAGATGAAATGTTCAAATCACTGAGAATGGTTCAACTAATCATCTGTTGCTTCCAAAAAATGTTAAGAAACAAATTATCTATAGTGTAATAATGCAAGATAATCTAAATATATTTATAAATTATGGAGGTTTCTGTCCAAGTCTATATAATAATAAACCTTATTGCGAATCAGTTACATCCATAATTTAACACCAATACAATCAATAAAACACACAATAAAATAAATTGAAAATTTAAATTAAATCAATTAAATAAATTAAGAAATGTCATGCCAAAAAATTTACGCTAACAGTTTGACATCAGAACTGTGCAAAAGCGACTACCTATACTTTCTTCATCTAAAATATACTTCTTTACTTGTACTAATACCTACATAGTTTAATGAATATTGTATATAATTCTATGTGAATGAATGAAAGTTTATGTATGTATGTATAGGTAGTTGTCAAACCAAAGTGGACTGATGTAAGCTTTGTTTGTTTCAGGTATGTGAAAGCGTCACTGACAGTGGAAAGCTGCCGCAGCGCGACCTTTTGGTCTGGATGCCTAGGCCCTAGACGACCTAGGTACCCTAGGTGATGGGTGTTCACTGCCGGAACATGACTGAGAATGAATACGCCGCTATTATCATCGAAAGGACAGACCGACAGACGCGTTCTATCTAGCATGCATATTAAATGATAACCGAGTAACCTGGTTTAGTTCCATCGCGATCGATATTTTTTAACCTTTTATACTGCTACTGTTTTTTTACTGTTACTAGTTGTCAGCCCCCAGGCTCCGTTTTCATACATAAGGAATTTGATAGGTAGGTTAAAAAGGTTCATTCAAATCTTGTCATCGAAGATTTGTATGAACAGCTGATTGAATTAATGTGCAATGTGAACGGCAGAGAAATCTTATTGCCACGTGAGTGACCCTAGGTCCATTATGTGATAAATTTATCGTTCGCAAATTATCGTTAAATCTACAATCTCCCGGTGAAAATAAGTAATTTAGGAAAACATTGTGAAATATGCAGTGATAGGTTGCAAACATGACTCGAGGAATAATAAATCCAAATATTAAAATGTTATTGATTTCATCGCCCATAGAACATCTGCTTTCGCTTGACATACGAGTAAAGGCAGCGGAGCGGTGCCCTTACTCTATGTTTATTTATAAGCGAATATTTTTTATTATGTATTTAGTTTTTCACTAAACTAGATATCATTGAATCGACAGTAATTAGAACCACAAGTTAAAAAAATATATGATGAAATCGGAAGACGGAAGGAAAATGTCAACCGTCTGATTCACAAGGTGTTTGGCACCCGCCTCGAATAACGCTGTGAACCACATAGTTTAATAACTGCGCAGAAAAATATAAACCAATCAACGGCGCACATCTTGTGACACGAGCGGTAAAGATAATATTGACGAATAACAATCGTGGGTATGAGTAAATCGTAAATCTACATGGTATGGGAATCGTTTACTAAAATACACCAAAAGTCATCTATCCATCTATCCGGAATTTTGTCGCGGCCACAATATAAAATGAATATAGGGAATAAGTAAAGCTTTAGCGAAAATTGATAAAAAGTCATAGATCTGATCCACTTTCCCTGAGTAACCTTTTCCGAAAACGAACGAAAAAGAAATTATTTAAATTACTATTTTGTTTTTATCGAATTTTTTTTGTTGCTTGTTTAAGTTCTTTTGGAAAGTTACTCAAAAGCATTGTCTGAGCGTGACCTTTCAGTATTTACTTAGTCTTTTCCACGTTTGATTCCACTCTTTAAGTAATCCGCCGTAAAATGTATGGTGTTTGTGAGTTAAAATTAGGCAAACTCTACTCTACCTGTAATTGACCTGGTTGGACATTCGAACTACAAAATTCACCCCTACCGCTACGGAAAACGGGCGCTCTGAAGGTCATTATGTCCAGCCGCATGTGTTGGCTACTTACTGTTCATAATCCAGACTAATGTTCCTTCAGATAAAACATTATTTAAAA
Organism: Teleiodes luculella; assembly: GCA_948473455.1. NCBI lineage: Eukaryota > Metazoa > Arthropoda > Insecta > Lepidoptera > Gelechiidae > Teleiodes > Teleiodes luculella. The sequence goes on along the minus strand of CAOKYR010000433.1, from coordinate 5,484 downwards.
ATAAATAATCTGTCTTTCTAGCATATTAGTTTCATATTATATTTATCCGTTGGAAAGGGGCAGAATATTGTTTAACTTTTGCAACTTTCATGAATATATACGAGTAGGTAATTTTAGTAATGCAATAAACTTTTTATCTATCTATCTAATTCGTCGTTTCAACTATAATAATTGTGCCTGGTTGTGCCTCTGTTACGTGATTACTTTGAAGTTAATAATACGCGTCCCCTCATTGTAAAACTATTCGCTTCAGCCGCTTGTCGCTGAAAATACAATTCCTGTAATTCCTGCCCCTGGACTATCCGAGTCCTGGAATCCAGAACGTTTCATGAGTGGACGCCGAGCGTTGTTATTACGTTCACGCGACGGGCTTCTTCATTTATTTTTAATAAATTTTTACTTGTATCGGCGAAGCTGATATAATTATTATTAAGACCCTAGTTTATTACCTTTTGAGCAATGATGTCTGTTTTTCAGTCTTTTATTATTTTAAATCTATGCGAAAATGATGAATATTTCGCTCGGGCAGGGTCTTGAACCCGCATCTCCTCGGCTATCCGGGTCAAACCAGGACATTTAACGATGGTGCCTACAGGAGGAGGTCCAAACTACTCCGAACAATACCCTGAAGAATGGTTCAAAACCAGTTAGCCATGCTCTCTTAGTTCGGATCGACCTAAACACTGGAGTACTCTCCAGAACCTCTGACTTGGTATTTTCGTTAGTATTTCATTTGAAGCCCGTTCAAATACTCGATTCTACATTGGCCCAGGTCGGTTTCACACACAACCCTCGAACGACTCAGGTTTGTGCAGGTTTCTGCACAATGTTTTCCTCTACAAAACGTGGTTTTAATTTATACTCTGATTTTTCTGAGGATTTCGTGATTTCCTCATTTAGCGACATATCGAACCCAAAAAAAAAAACTTAGCCGCAGCTTCATCGACGCTCTCAACCAAGAGGCGCGGCCAAAACCAAAATCAAAACTAGTAATCAGATCCTTCACGATATTTTTCCGTATCAACGCGCTAGGCCTAGGTCCGAGGCTTCCTCGAGCCGCCCCTAGTAGCTTTGCATGACTAAGTACTTAGTGGTTGAGCCATCCGCTCCCCCGCAAGTCCGGTGAAGCTTGATCCGTCGTACTTTTTCGACACAAGCATAGGTCAATTTAAAAAAAAGACGCTCTCAATCAGCTGATCAGCACAATCATAGGAATCCACCGTCTAATTCTAACAGTGCGAGCGTGGTCGGTGGGCGCCTGCGATCGACAATCGCGCCATTATGTCCATACCCGGCCCGGCCGTCGACCTGCGTAGGCGCATACTTCACGTGTACCATCCAAATGCGTGTAATACTGATACCTTTATGTCCCACTAGCTTCCCGCCGCGGCTCCGCCCTCGTTAACAGTTTTTCCTGTGGAAATGAGAAAATTTCCCGCGGTGAAAGGTAGCCTATGTTACTCAGGGTGAATGTACTCGTAGCTTTCTAATGGTGAAAGAATTTTTGAAATCGGTTCAGTATTTTTTTAATTTATTCATTACAAACACACTCACACACACACACACCAAAAAATACAAATCTTTCCTCTTTATAATATTAGTATGAAGGGCAAATGGCCATTAAGATTATTAATACAATATGACAGAGAAGAGAACACCAAAATTGGCAAGACAGTAAACTATATACTAATTGGGTTAAGATTAACGGTTCCTTTTGATCAATTTCGGGAGACTATTATATGGTCAATAAGACTAATATAATAGAGAAAAACTAAATTGGCATGATTACCGTAAACTAATTCGGTAAAGTTAACGGTTACTATTAGACCGTCGTCCGAGAAGCGTTTTTCGTACCTATCGTACTTTCGTGGCAGACTTTAATATTCATATGTGAACTTGTTTGGTGTCTCTAGATATCGAAGTCTGCCGAGCCAAATAGGAAGCGTTTGGGAGTTATGTCAGTTTGAAAAGTGCTCCAGATGACGAAAAATTACCTATCTTACTTTTGAAAAATTCTTTCTTAGGATCGTTCGTAGCATCATTATGAACAGCCTAGACAAATTTCCAGACCATTTACAGGAAGCGTTTGGAAAATCAGCCGGCTTTTGTGGGTGGGATTTTTACCAAGAAAATACCTATCTTACTTTTTGACGAAACTACATTCAGGTGATGGGGAGGCTCTCATACAACAATAAAAGTCAAGTCTGCCGCAGATATTAGGAAGCGTTTGCAGAATCAGCCGCTTTGAATGTGCCAAAGACTGAAGACGCTTACTACTGAAAACGATAATAGTATAGTTTATTTTCGTAATATTGACCTGTGAGTTGAATTTTTACCTGTTAGAAGACTGTCTTAATCGAAAATAAAATCAATAAAATATGGATGTATGCATAAATAAAATTATAAAATATTTTTTCGTACAAATATTTTTATTTCATTGTCACGTCTACTATCGTCTCTCTTATCAATACCTATAATTATTACAAAATAACAAATATATATTTTTTAAGTACAAATAACGCTTATCAATCGCTTTAAAAAAACGATATCCTTTAGTTTTTGTATTCTGTGGTTATATCTCTCTTAAACTTACTCGAATAAAAACAAAATCGATAAAAACAAACAATCTACCTAAACTAGATTCTCGCAGGATGTTACCTACCTAAATATCTTATCTACTTTACATAATATAAACTACCTAGTTGCTTGTACCTACTATTAAACCAACTTTAAAGATAAGTCAAAAAATAACGGCCGAGTGTCAAGAGAGATATATCTTGGTATATTATAATCTGAACATTGCTAAGCCTGCCTTGCAAATTCATTCAACTGAATCACATGCTTATGACAATATCTTTATTAATTTTGGTCGGTTTTATTTTTTTATGGCCTTCTTTTCTGCTCTCGGGACGATTTTTACAGACAGTGGCCTGACTTATTACTTGACAGAAAAAAATGCGCTATCTAATCTAATGGGTCAGTTAATGGCTTCTCGGCTGGTAAGCACTATAATCGGTGCAAGAGATCACATCCGATTTTAACAGCAGTATTTGAAAAGATGCATTATTGAAATATTTCAACAAGAAGGTTTATGTAAATATGACATTGATAAGTACTTCTTAGAAAGTATCCTGACAGAAAACAATTATCTTAGCATTCCTCCTCCTGACGATTTCTGGAATTTGCTTTAGAAATATGACGCATATAGCGACAAGACTCGTTACGGTAAGCATGGTATGCTGCTAAATTTTTTATGTCATATAGATATTGCCAAAAAACAGTTGGGATATGTGGGACATAGATTTATTTATTTATTTGTTGTCTCCCAATGATGATTTTTTTGTCACAATCACAAATCCGAATTACGCGCGATTGATGGTTATGTACCAGGACAAGCTGATGAATATTGAAAAATTCTGTTTCAATATGCATCTTTGCAAATACAGCTGTTAAAATCGGATGTAGTCTCTTGCACCGATTGTAGTGCTTACCAGCAGAGAAGTCCTTCCTTAACTGACCCAGTAGATAACGCGTTTGTTTCTGTCAAGTAATATGTCAGGCCACTCTTTAAAAATCGTCCCGAGAGCAGAAAAGAAGTCTATACAATACAATATTCAATAAAATACTCTTCTTCTTCTTAGCCTTTTCAACCACATGGGTATAGGCCTCCTTAAGTCTATGCCAACTTTGTCGGTCTTGTGCTGGCTCAATCCACTTTTTGCCAGCTGTTCGCTTAATGTCGTCGACCCAACGCATCTGCGGTCTTCCACGAGTGCAATTTTTCGCCATACGGTGTCCATTCCAACAGAATTCTTCCCCACGAGTTATGTTTTCTAGCGACGTGGCCAGCTCATTGCCATTTCAACTTCGCAATACACATGGTAACGTCAGTGACTTTGCTCTGTTCCCTAAACCATTCGTTTCTCTCACAGTCTCTCAGTGTCACTCCTACCATTTTGCATTCTATTGCTCTTTGTGCCACTCTGAGTTTGGAGATAATCTTTTTAGTGAAAACCTAGGTCTCGGCACCGTATGTAAGTACAGATAGTATGCACTGGTCATGTATGCGAGCTTTCTGTTCGGCCGTGATGTTCATATTTAGGGTGAACTCGACTTTGTAGAAGGCTAGGTACGCTAATCCAATGCGCTGATTGAATTCATTGGTCTTGTTTTTTTTTGCCATCACGATCTCTTGATCTTGACCAAGATCACGTATACAAATCTGAACCCTTTCTATGACAGTTTGGTTGACTTTGATGTCCAAGGTGTTAGGGCAGATCGTCAAAATTTTGGTTTTATCCAAGTTCATCTCTAATCCAAACCGATTTGAAGTATCGCTCAGTTCCTGGAAGTCTCGTGGGTTATCCGAGAATAACACAATGTCGCCCGCGAACCTTAGATTATTCAGCCTTTTTCCTGCAATGTAAAATGTGTTCTTCCCAATGTAACTTTTTAACGATGTCCTCCAAAACCAACGTGAATAATTTTGGAGACAGGGTATCAATCTGTCTAACTCCTCTCTAGTTCTTTATTGAGTCTGTTTCTGGTGGGAGGTTTACTTGTAAGCTTGCGTTGTGGTAAATATTGATTGTAACGGTAGTCTATTCTAGCATTCTCCAGAGGCTGAATAACCGCCCAGGCCTCAATACTATCAAAGGCTTTCTTATAGTCAATGAATGCAAGCCACAGATTCATTTGATATTCTGTAACCTTTTCGATGATAATTTTCATGGCTATAAAGTGGTCCATAGTGTTACATCCGCTTCTGAAGCCTGCTTGTTCGACTGGTTGGTAGAAATCCAGCTTTATCGTAAGACGGTTCGTAACTATTTTTGTGAATAGTTTGTAGATAGCAGACTGATGGGTCGAGAGATCTGATTTGTTTCCCTTCTTAAATAATAGAATGACAGTAGCACTTTCCCATTTTTTCATCATTTTCATTTTTAGGCATATATTGGAGAATTCTTTAAGAAGCTGTATGACCGAAACTACACCTAATTCAACCATCTCTACTATGACACCGTCTTCACCAGGGGCTTTTCCATTGTTCATTTTGCTCAAGGCGAATTGTATTTCCGCTTCTGTGATCTCTGGGACATCTTCAGACCCAACATTTGTGTGTAATGAGGTTTGGTGTTTCTAGACCTGTACAGGGCCGGATTTAAACTTAGTGCCGCCTTGGGCACCGAAGAAAAGCCAAAGTGCGATAGTTTGCAGCGCAAAATCGATACGCAGCTTATAGTCCACCTTACAAAGGTGTAGGTAGAGTGCGATTGTCATAGGCATGTGATTCAGTTGAATAAATTTGCAAGGCAGGCTTAGCAATGTTCAGATTATAATATACCAAGATATATCTCTCTTGACACTCGGCCGTTATTTTTTTACTTATCTTTAAAGTTGGTTTAATAGTAGGTACAAGCAACTAGGTAGTTTATATTATGTAAAGTAGATAAGATATTTAGGTAGGTAACATCCTGCGAGAAT
>CAOKYR010000432.1:0-47000 GCA_948473455.1 Teleiodes luculella | reverse complement strand
TAAAAAACATGAATTTGATCGTATACAATATGAACGTAGTAAAGATAAAAAAAGCTTCTTCTGTTTAGTCAATCTACTCATTACAAACAACAAAATAAGTTGTCTTGACTGGCAAAAACACTCTTGAAACAGTTACAAAGATTTCTACAGAAACATCCTAGGTTTTTCAGTAATGATCAGATTTCCGTCCATGGCCGCCACCCTCGTTTACCCTGTACAGTGTATACGATAGCGCTGGCTGAGTCCACGGCTAGCGGCTCTAGTCTAGCCTAGCCTGGCAGCCTGGCCTATGGTATGGCGGTATAACTCTGTAATCACCCATTCCCATGCAAATTCGCTCGCTCGCTGAAACAACTATGGCTTTATATAAAGGAGTTAGTTTTGCTACTGACATTGCATTCGGCCTAGTAGTAAATTTCAAACAAATAAGTGTTCAGCGTTCATAAAATCGCAATTCCCTGCAAACTACATCAGATATTACATCATACATTTTCCAATAAATATACACACAGAAATAATAAATCAAAGTAGAAAAATAACATCTTATAGGTATGATTATGTATAAACTATCTCAAATTTTGTTTCAGAGATGAATCTCTACAATAAAATAAACAATTAATTGTATTGAAACTATATCTATTAAATTAATGTGGTATGTGCAATTTTGCATGGTACATTTTTTACTAATATCGTGCGCCATCAACAGCCTTGCTGCATGACAAAACCTGATTTCCCTAGACAGCAGAAAAAACTAAGATCAAGGGTAAAATGTAGAGACCTTACCAAGAGATGTGTCTATCCGCAATGTTTGGAGCAGGGTCCGCCGCCAGTAAGTGAATTCCCGTCTTTATGCGGCCACTTGACTCGCACAAGGTTTTATCCTTTGATTACAGTTGGCAACTCCCCGATGACTCCTCAGGGAGGCAGGGACCGGCGTAGACGTCCAGGAATTACGTGCATATGCGGGAAAGGGGCCATAATTCTCCAACTTATTCGTATGGCATTCGGCGGCGGGTTAATAGATTAAGGAAACAGAAAAAGCTAGACAATGAGTAAATGTTTCTATAAAAATAAAACACATTCTAGTCATGTTTAAGGAAATTCTTATAATGATTCTCAGAAATCAACTACTTACACCAAATTACAACCAATAAAAATTATTTTTGAAAGTTATTCGTATTGCTTGCTTCCTTGCTTATCGTGTGGGTTTCGAGGTAAACCTACCTCACAAACCTTGGTGTCAAAAATTATAGAACCACCTTAGGCTTCCGACATGGCTCCAATAACGACTACATCCGTAGATAGTAGCCGGGACCAACGGCTTTACGTGCCTTCTGTTGCGGACAATCAGGTGATTTAGCCTATAATGTCCTAACCCAACTGAGGAAAGTCTTACAAAGTGATATTTTTGGACGAGTCCCCACCGGGATTCGAACCCGGAACCTCCGTAACGTCAGGCGAGCTTTTGACCACTCGACCACGGAGGCTGTTATTATGATAATATGATTCATACTATGATAGTTTGATTCCTAGCCTTTATCATGCTGGTAAAGTTTTAGAGTAGGTAGTTGTTCTCAGCTATCACAACATTTTTAACGCAGTTTTTTTATTCCCATGGGAAAATTTCTGAAAACAACGTCGTCGTAGTTACATACATCTTTCAAACATAACAGTGAATAAATATTATTTGTAGTTAAAGAAAAATAACCGTTTTGCTTCAGTTTGTTCCAAGTCATTCCTGTTGTAGATACTCCCCAATGCTGGCGCCAGATTTTATCAAGAAAGACTTCTATTATAGACTGAAAACTCGACGATTTCGTATTATTAAAGTTTATCTTAAAGTTGTGTCGAGCGAACGGAGTGTTTCTAGTCTAAGCACGCGCGCCTCGTCGCCGAACCAAAAATAGTCGCAACGGCAACACTGCCTGCTGCTGTAGCGACCTGGCAACACTGGTATGGCGGATCGCAGCCAACTCGGTTCATTACGAAATACTAGTGTTTCTGAGTTGTTATCGAGGCTCTGAAGGATGCGGACTTATCCATGATCAATTATTAATTTTCTGTAAAGAAGTATGAAGTGGCCACTTTATACGATCTTATTTTTTTGTAAACTTAGAGGTTTTTAAATGCTATGTGGTTCAATAACAATAATAGAACCAGAAAGTTTTAACTAAGAATAGAACATTAGTTAGACAACGTGATCATAAAAATATTGAAATACGTACCCCTAAGTATTATCAGCTCAGTTTACATGGATGTAAAGTAGTAGTCTACGTGGTAAGTAGTCTACGTGGATTGTTATCACTTCACTACACAGTATAAAACAAAGTCGCTTTCTCTGTCCTTATGTCCCTCCCAATGTCCCTTTGTATGCTTAAATCTTTAAAGCTACGCAACGGATTTTGATGCGGTTTTTTTTAATAGATAGAGTAATTTAAGAGTAAGGTTCATAAGTATAATACATGCATAATATACTTAAAGATAACCCACAATAACCATTTCCCCGTGCGGAGCCGGGGCCCTTTAGGCGAGCTTGGTCAATTTCTCAGATAGTCAATTTAGAGGCACGTCATATTCTTTGTACGTCATTTTCTAGGTTAGTCATATTCTAGGTAGGACACCTTCGAGGGATGTCATTTTCTAGGCTAGTCATCTTCTAAGTAGGTCAACTTCGCAGGACGTCATCTTCTGGGTTAGTCATCTGCTAAGTAGGTCAACTTCGCAGGAAGTCATTTTCTGGGTTAGTCATCCTTAATTAGGTATTTATCAAGAAAAAAAGTCAAGCCGCCACGGCTACAGGAACACACACATACACATACACACCCAGGATAAAGAAAAAGCCCCGTTATAATTATTGTCTTTGGACAGTGGAACTTTGTTCTCCCGTTTGAATCACAGAGCACTTATTGCCACCCTGGTATCAGGGTAGGCTCGAGCCCCTCGGTGGGGACATATATGAGCTGTTAACGATACGATGTTTTGGGAAATTATTTGAGAATGTCATAACATAAAAAATTAAAACATCCATTGATACATCCATTGATACATCCATTCATTCATCCATTCCTACAAACCTTTGGCGTCTATAAAATGTTAGCTGGATTTAAAATTTTCGAAGAAAAACCGGTCAAGTGCGATTTGAACACGCCTGGAAAGGGTTCAGTATAAACGTTTATCAAATCGTTTTGCACAAAACATCGTGTGGAAAATACATCTGCTACCATTCATAGGTTGTGTGTAAAGTTGACCAACCCGCACTGGACTAGCGTGGTGTACTAAGACCTATTCATTCTGATTTTAGGGTAGGCTCAACCCCTTTGTGGGAACATTTATATTATATTATGAGCTGTTAAGAAGATGAAAATTCGTGAATTTCAAATAAATTAGACTTATAAACAAAAACTTGTTTATGCAGCAATCAGAAATAAGTACATATTTTACACAATTTTACGATAAATAGTTAAAAAAATATTTAATAAAATTGGCGTAAAATGACCATTTCGCCTTATCTCCAAAACTGCAGGCCTACATTTTTGAAAAATAGGTACTGAAGGTCGATCTTTACCTACAAAATAAAGACATCTCATAAAAAGATTATAATATTTAAAGGAATAACGCACTTACTTTCTTGATAAAGACCTAATTAGGGATGACTAACCCAGAAAATGACGTCCTGCGAAGTTGACCTACCTAGAATATGACTAACCTAGAAAATGACGTACAAAGAATATGACGTGCCTCTAAATTGACTATCTGAGAAATTGACCAAGCTCGCCTAAAGGGCCGGGGCGGGTCGCTAGTAATAATATGCTGAGAAATATCCTCACCAAGCAGTTGAAGGCTACTTTACAAGTTTTCCACAGGGCCTTTTTTCATGAACAGATGCAATACGAAACAGAAAGTTAAGCTTAGTCTAGTCTAGACCAACAATTTACAGTAGCGCAGGCCCTTAACGAGCGAGAATGCTATACGGTGCGCGTCGCGTCGTCCATGAGTTACGCAGCGCGACGTCACATTTAACGCTATTTGCAAGCTCTCGGCCACGCATACGTTTAGAAGTATTCGTAGTTTGACAATGAGTAACATTAGGTAGAGTTAAAGTCGAAGGAAGGTATCTTTAATTTTAATTAATGTTACGTATTATAAACAGGAAAGTACCTATCGCCTGACTACGAGCAATGTAGGTATATTGCTAACAAGGTTGTTGTGAGTTAATTATTATTTCAATTGTTATTGCATTGCATTATAATTTATGAAATGAAATGAAATAAAATAACTTTATTAGCATAAATTCTTGGTCAATACGGTTTTAGGATATATAAGTTATGCTCAACAAAATCTGACCAACCTAATGTTGATTCTGAAAGCCACGCTTTCATCTGTGAGTCACATAGAATAGAAAGTAGAATTTATTTTTTGCTGTGCTTTGTTAAATCATCCTTTGTAAGGTCAATCGTCCATCATAAACTACAGTCATCTACAGGATACGAACGACCGAAAATAAAAAGAAATTAATAAGGAAAGAAAACTTAAAACCAAACGTAATAAAGACTTATAATAATAGCTAGGAACGTCTTTCTTCACACTCAATGTTATAGACTTCGTCCACTTTATCTCAAATCTTACAAGAAACCTGTAATAGTCTCACCTCGCCTCGGAATGACCTCTTCGGCTCACCGCCTTAATGGAACTGCAGATTACCTGTAGTTCGTTAAAATAAACGCACGGCGCTGCCGACGCCCACGCGTGGGCGGTGGACGGTGGGCCGTGGGCGGCGAACGTGGTCTGTAAATGGTCAGGGCCCATTGCCTCCAGATAGGAGCTAGTTTGCTACTTCCTGCATGTCGCTGTGAAGTACAAGAAAACGAAGATCGAACAAGAAAACAATATTTTATTTTGTTACAAAAATATAATTTATTTCTAAACACATGAGCTGTTTTGTTGTTTAACTTTGCTTCAATCAAACTGAATTAAGGGTATAAAAAACATGAATTTGATCGTATACAATATGAACGTAGTAAAGATAAAAAAAGCTTCTTCTGTTTAGTCAATCTACTCATTACAAACAACAAAATAAGTTGTCTTGACTGGCAAAAACACTCTTGAAACAGTTACAAAGATTTCTACAGAAACATCCTAGGTTTTTCAGTAATGATCAGATTTCCGTCCATGGCCGCCACCCTCGTTTACCCTGTACAGTGTATACGATAGCGCTGGCTGAGTCCACGGCTAGCGGCTCTAGTCTAGCCTAGCCTGGCAGCCTGGCCTATGGTATGGCGGTATAACTCTGTAATCACCCATTCCCATGCAAATTCGCTCGCTCGCTGAAACAACTATGGCTTTATATAAAGGAGTTAGTTTTGCTACTGACATTGCATTCGGCCTAGTAGTAAATTTCAAACAAATAAGTGTTCAGCGTTCATAAAATCGCAATTCCCTGCAAACTACATCAGATATTACATCATACATTTTCCAATAAATATACACACAGAAATAATAAATCAAAGTAGAAAAATAACATCTTATAGGTATGATTATGTATAAACTATCTCAAATTTTGTTTCAGAGATGAATCTCTACAATAAAATAAACAATTAATTGTATTGAAACTATATCTATTAAATTAATGTGGTATGTGCAATTTTGCATGGTACATTTTTTACTAATATCGTGCGCCATCAACAGCCTTGCTGCATGACAAAACCTGATTTCCCTAGACAGCAGAAAAAACTAAGATCAAGGGTAAAATGTAGAGACCTTACCAAGAGATGTGTCTATCCGCAATGTTTGGAGCAGGGTCCGCCGCCAGTAAGTGAATTCCCGTCTTTATGCGGCCACTTGACTCGCACAAGGTTTTATCCTTTGATTACAGTTGGCAACTCCCCGATGACTCCTCAGGGAGGCAGGGACCGGCGTAGACGTCCAGGAATTACGTGCATATGCGGGAAAGGGGCCATAATTCTCCAACTTATTCGTATGGCATTCGGCGGCGGGTTAATAGATTAAGGAAACAGAAAAAGCTAGACAATGAGTAAATGTTTCTATAAAAATAAAACACATTCTAGTCATGTTTAAGGAAATTCTTATAATGATTCTCAGAAATCAACTACTTACACCAAATTACAACCAATAAAAATTATTTTTGAAAGTTATTCGTATTGCTTGCTTCCTTGCTTATCGTGTGGGTTTCGAGGTAAACCTACCTCACAAACCTTGGTGTCAAAAATTATAGAACCACCTTAGGCTTCCGACATGGCTCCAATAACGACTACATCCGTAGATAGTAGCCGGGACCAACGGCTTTACGTGCCTTCTGTTGCGGACAATCAGGTGATTTAGCCTATAATGTCCTAACCCAACTGAGGAAAGTCTTACAAAGTGATATTTTTGGACGAGTCCCCACCGGGATTCGAACCCGGAACCTCCGTAACGTCAGGCGAGCTTTTGACCACTCGACCACGGAGGCTGTTATTATGATAATATGATTCATACTATGATAGTTTGATTCCTAGCCTTTATCATGCTGGTAAAGTTTTAGAGTAGGTAGTTGTTCTCAGCTATCACAACATTTTTAACGCAGTTTTTTTATTCCCATGGGAAAATTTCTGAAAACAACGTCGTCGTAGTTACATACATCTTTCAAACATAACAGTGAATAAATATTATTTGTAGTTAAAGAAAAATAACCGTTTTGCTTCAGTTTGTTCCAAGTCATTCCTGTTGTAGATACTCCCCAATGCTGGCGCCAGATTTTATCAAGAAAGACTTCTATTATAGACTGAAAACTCGACGATTTCGTATTATTAAAGTTTATCTTAAAGTTGTGTCGAGCGAACGGAGTGTTTCTAGTCTAAGCACGCGCGCCTCGTCGCCGAACCAAAAATAGTCGCAACGGCAACACTGCCTGCTGCTGTAGCGACCTGGCAACACTGGTATGGCGGATCGCAGCCAACTCGGTTCATTACGAAATACTAGTGTTTCTGAGTTGTTATCGAGGCTCTGAAGGATGCGGACTTATCCATGATCAATTATTAATTTTCTGTAAAGAAGTATGAAGTGGCCACTTTATACGATCTTATTTTTTTGTAAACTTAGAGGTTTTTAAATGCTATGTGGTTCAATAACAATAATAGAACCAGAAAGTTTTAACTAAGAATAGAACATTAGTTAGACAACGTGCCGTCTTCAAGTTACAAAAGCTTTATATTAATATTATAACATTGAAACATGATGAGCACTTGTGTTTGCCTTGTGTCTAGATGTTGCATATTAATATACTCGTACATACTAGCTGTCCGCCCGCGGCTACTTTACTTTTAGATTTTTTACTTTCCTATGCATTTTTCCGTAGGAATGTGATATTTTCCCGCGGTAAAAACTATCTTAGATGTTGACCAGAAATATAAGGTACCGTCATAAAAAATTTTGTACCCGTATCACATACATCACTTACTGATGCAACGGAAAACCTCCTTGAGTCGTTCTTGAAGTGAATTCTAGATCTTAAATATACTTAGACAATGACATGGACATTGTGATACCCACAGAGAGGCGATGCCCGCTTGTTCGCTGGCGCTGCCTGCACCGCCCTGCAGTAGCAGCGTGCGTCAAGCCAAAGCAAACACAATGCAAGATTCAGCCAGAGTTCCACTTGTTGACCTTTTTCATCAGCCACTTCCGACCAAGTGAAAAACTTTTATTTAATAGTTGTGCTGCTACGAGTCACAGAAATAACTCTAATTAGTTTTGTGAAGGTAGATTAATTAATCCTAAAAAGGTGTAAATACCTAATGAGTCAGTAACACATTTCATTAATAACAGCACCACGCCAATATAAATGGTAACAGTAGCGTCTTACGACTTTGAAACGCTCACATTGAATAGAACTGTGAAGGGAGAGAAACCGATATAAAATTAAGTCAACAAGTTCCAACAAAAATTATTCATAGAAAAGATGGCGAGGTGAAAACTTGGCGAGTAAATGTAAGGGTAAAGGTAATGGCACGGAGATTTGGACTACGTCATACATAGAACTCATTTAAAGGGTAGGTAAGTGAAAAAAATATAAAAAGAAAAGATAAGAAACGAAATACGGACATTAGGACAAAAACAAATGTTATAGACGCCTTAGACCATTGTAAAAAATTGAAATGGAAGTGGGCTGGACATGTTGCGTGTATGGATAAAAATAAATGGGCATTCAAAGTGACTACATGGACTGGGCCACCTAACAAAAGAAAGAGAGGAAGACCAAAGGAAAGATGGATAGATGAAATAAACAGAGTGGCTGGAACAGAATGGACAACAAAAGCGAAAAATAGAAAAATATGGTGTGATATGGAGGAGGCCTTCACTCGTAGAGAGGTCCTTAATAATAAATAAATAAAAATTCATTTATCAATTATTATTAACTCTGTAACAAATTTTAATTATTAAGGAAATAAAAAGGCTATATTATTATTATTATTATTATTAAGTGAAAAAAATACTTCGTAAGTGGACGCACAAGTATTGTATTAACTATATTTAGAAACATTGCACTTCATGCAACAATATTATACACAAAGGCAGCAATGTATTCAACATTAAATAAACATAAAAAATATTTTGGTAAACAAATATAACTCAGATACATTTTTTAATCAGCCGAGCCTACACCAATAAAATTATTATATAGAGTTAGCTAAGTCTGAAAACTCTATCTTCAGTCAGTGTAACTTTGGTTGAAACTTTAAATTCTGGCTTGGGCATAGATTTAATAAATACAAGCCTTACGTTATCCATTTAAAGAATGATATAGTACAAATATGCTTATAACTGTGCAAGGGTAAGGGAGGCTCGGTAACTGGCTTCATGAATTGGAAATGTAATTTGGCGTGTGGCAATTGTTTCAGGCGCGATGCGAGCGATCCAGTGATACATGCCCCGGGCCAAGAGATGCTTTATCGGGCCGGACACGGAATGGTTATTGCACACATAAAAACCATACAAGCCTCTTACTTTCTTTTTGTTACGAGTTTTTTTTTTTATAAATTTGTGGATAATTATTAATTTAGATTTAAGTATATTCAGGTTTGAAGAAGATGTCGCTTTAAATATTACAATAGCGTCATATATTTAGCCTTTCAAGTCCGCTTTTTAATTCTTGTCCTGAAACAAATATTTCTAAAAACATAAACATTGCTAGGTATCTAATTATTTTTCCCCTAAACGTAATCAAGCAAATACTAGATTAGATTACTAATTTTAGTATAAAAATACAAAGAAATTAATTTTATTTCATGAAAAGTTATACATGTATAAAATGTAAGTATATTATTATATTTGAAATGGAACAATCGAATGAAAATCGTTATTGCTACGAAAATAATTTAAATTCAGTAATCAGCCTCGACTGTCTGTTGTTTTATTTATACGGCGACGAGGCAGTAAAAATAAAATGAAAAGAAATAATCAAATGGAAGTGATTCCCGGCGCATTTTCCTGTGCAATCCAATTCCACTGCATCCCTACGATACGACAGATACAGGATGAATGCATACAGTGGCGGCAATCGTTTTTACAGAGCACGTCCTTTCAGTCACAAAAAAACATATTTCTTAAACAAACTTTTCTCGGATACTAATAAAAAGTTTGACCCTTCGATAAAAAATTGTCAATTTAATCGTACCATTTGTATGGAAAAGTCAAACTTGTCTTTAGATTCCTAAAAGTGTTTGCTAAGCCATTCCTAACACCCTGTATACAGAGAGCTGCACGGAGGTGAAAGTAGACAAGTCTTCAATTACTTGTACCGACGACGTACCACGTGCGACAATCTACTTCGAGTATGACACAGACGTGGAAAAAAGGCCAAGTTCTGCACAGTAAATTATACATAAAGCTTTCCATGTGCTTGACGTATAGGTAAATACATTACGATTGTTTTATTTTATGTGATTATTCTGACGCTAATTTGAAGTTTCAAAATTAAGATATACAAAAATTTAAACATAAAAGATACTGCGTCAATGAAAATGTGAAATAAAGTCTTGTCTTCAACGGTATGGTCAATTTTGAGTTTGTAATATAAAAATAAAAAGAAAACTCATCTGTTAAAAGGTCAGAATTTGCATAATCAAATAAAGTAGTATGTAAAGTTTAACAATTGTGACTCAGGTTACATTTACATTTTAGTTTAGCCCTATACTTTTTGAAAATTAAATCGAGAACCCGTAAATAATATCTGTTAGCCTAGTTGACAACCGCAAGAATCTAAGAATGTTTAGTACAGTTAGGTATTTTTCAGTTGTTTAGAAAACTAAGCTTCCCTTCCCTGCCGCGCGGCCAGCGGCGTCATGAGCCGACAATGTAGGCGGGGCAGCGGCGGCGGGGGCGGGGGCGGGGCGGGGCGGCGCTCTCTGCTAAAACACACGTTTTACCGCACGATTATACGCCACATCGCGCAGCTCGCACCACACCGCTCCGACACGGGACTGAATCCAAATTGGTGAAAATTTTATGACAACTATTTAAGTGAGGACTTGGCGGGCAATTTCCTTCGGCCGTTTCGCATTCCCTTCCATTTGAGATAAAAAAGAGGATTGTGTTCGTGTCATTGTATTTTCTCATAATACCGTCGAGACAACTTTTTAGTTCACAATACCACTAAAACTGAATTAGATTTCTGAAAATACTAGTAATGTTATGATCACTGCTTCCTTTACCTATTTTTAAAAAGTATACCTCAAATCACACAATACAACGTATAGGTTGAAACATGTTGATAGACACAACTTCAATACTAGAAATAAAGATAAATTGGCTTCTTAAGATAGTAGACTGCAGAAAATTTAACATTCATACAAGGGCCACTGTAACCGCTGTTACAATTGGGTTCAAACTGATATACAAAATTTATCACTAGAGAAATCAAATTGATTACGAAAGCCTATTATAAAATAACAGATTACTTGAATAGTTGTTTGAGTGACAGGATTTTTTAATCGGATCTATTCCCATCCAATCCCACGAACTAATACCATTTGGTATTAGTTTATTTCCGGGTTTATTTTCTATTCCTAACGAGTACCACGTTATTTCTAATTAAAAAATCTATTCCCAACGAATACCAAAACGTTACTTTTTGTACACTCAGCTACACAAAGTTTTATTTTACTATCTGACATTTACATACTATCGTAATTAAATGTTAAAAGTCTAAAACTTTCCAAACTAACTACGTGCCACGATTTTTAAAAACAAATCATTAATTAAATTCAATTGTAAATAAAATTTAATTATATTTTTTTTTATTAAATCATTGTTGAAATGAATCAACAAACTCCACTGTGCCCAGAAACTCGAGTTTGTATCAGCTTTTAAAAGCTCTGAAAGAAGACGCAGATTTGCAATCAGTGGTTGTAAATCAATACATGACCAATGTACCCGACGCAAAACGACGTGCAACAGAAACGATTGCAAAAAATTGGTGAATACATACGTTACTGACTACTGACCAACTCCGCGAAAAGAAAATTAGCGTTGGTCATTGTTTAGAAAAATTAAGGGTCTAATCTAACCTATTTGGCGATATTTTAAAATTAAGCTGATTATTTCTTAACTATCAAAAAATATTTTATAATTTTTAAATGGCAAATTACTTATATTTGATGGTTTTGCCAAAAAATGATGATTTATAATTACTAACTTATCACTACTTAAAGTACATAATTATATATAAAAGTTGATTGTGATATTTTATAACTATTGTTAGATTGTAGGTAAATTATCCGTTTTTGATGTTTTTGCCAAAATCATCGTTACTTTAAAGTTGATTATCTGTGATATTTTATAATTTTGTTAGATTTATGTAAATTATTCATACAGTCAAAATCTGTTATAACGACATCGAAGGGACTACTCATATTTGGTCGTAAAAACCGATAGTCGTAACATCCGGTGATATTATTGAGGTACAATACAAAGTAATTTTTATTAGTTAAGTAAGTATATGTAGTTTTATTAAATCACAAAAACTTATAGTATAATTATAATTGTTCTGTATTAATAAAGTCACACGTTCAGTATATAAGTTCACAATTAACAGTAACTCAACAAAATGCTTTGGCGCTCCAAATTGTGTACAGACAGAAAAGTTACCAACTGACTGAATAGATAGTATGAGGAAGCGGATTTTGGCCATTGCATACTGCTTGCACGTGTATTTTGTTTCGGAGAATTACAAAAGACCCTAAACTCATCTTTCTTTTTGCGATCTTAATGGCCATTGCCCATTATACTAGGACCAGATGTGGATAGTGTTACTCATTCAAATTGTTAACAAGACAACTGGTCGTTATAACAAATATAAATTCTCAAATATTAGTTAAATAAAGTCGCTTAATACGGTATGTCGTAATAAGCAATGTCGTAAAAAGCAGTATTTTTTATAAGGCGATCCTATAGCATTCAGCCGGGACCTATGATTTTAGTCAATATAACCGGTATGTTGTTCTAAACGGTGTCGTCGTAAACGGTTTTGACTGTATTTGATTTTTTTGCCAAATATTTTTATGTGATTTATCATCAAGATACGCTAATTTTTACATTAAAAGTTGATTGTCTGTGATATTTTATACTTACAATGTACATTGTAAGTAAATTTTCCATTTTTGAAGTTTTTTCCAAAAATATTTTTGTATTAAAAGTTGATTAGGTATTTGTGATATTTTATAATTTCGTTAGATTTTTTGTACTATTATTCATATTCGTTTTTTGCCAAATTTTTACTTGATTTATTATTATTATACGCAATTATATCAACCAAAATCATATAAGTTAATAGTCCAGGATATTTAAAAAAATATATATGTGTTTTATATATATCAAACCCTAATCTTATAAAACATTACTAAAATCACACCTCAAAGCATTTTAATTTTACTGAACCTGACTGTACCTAATTCCTTAAAACTTGTTTTGGGATTGGTTTTTTTATGTGGTACTCGTTAGGAATAGAAAAAACATTCGAAAATAAACTAATACCAAATGGTATTAGTTTGTGGGATTGGATGGGAATAGATCTTTAATCGTACTACTTTACAAAACATTGTTAATAGTAATTTATTATAAGTGTAATAAAAAATTAAATTAAAAAATCTAAAAACCCGACTGCTTCAAAAGCGAACTAAAAAGATGAAAACAAGATGATGTAGGAACATAGTAGCATGTATAATTGAAATCCTCTTTTTCTATAAATTTAAATAGTCATTATTGCAGTCGGAGGCATAAATGTAGCAGGAGTCTCAGCAAGTAAAATATGAATAATATGCCTCCGACTGCAATAATGACTATTTAAATTTATAGAAAAAGAGGATTTCAATTATACATGCTACTATGTTCCTACATCATCTTGTTTTCATCTTTTTAGTTCGCTTTTGAAGCAGTCGGGTTTTTAGATTTTTTAATTTAATTTTTTATTGAAGACTTTTTAGTTTTATGAAAAATGGTTTAAGGAACATCATCTTCATTTTGAAGGACCTATGTGCCACTTAAATGGTACACAAAAAATTGTTATGAATATGCCTACCCCATTAGCAGCCGATTAGTACACGCAAAGTTGGTGGATACTCTAGATGACACTGGCCGAGTAATTACAGGCCGAAAAATCTACTCAAAACAGCTGTACCCCCTAGCTAGTGTTGCTGTGCCAGATGTTTACCCTAGGGTAAAGTACCCTAATACTTGCAGGCGCGAGGATTTAGTACAATATCTGTGGGTGGGTACTGCTCCTCGATCTAATCGCGCTAAATAGACACATCAAGAAAAAAAGGTAAAATAAATTCCTTGGAAGTGGCATCCTTTTATCTTGGGAACCAGAATTATTGTTTCGTCTTATTCGATGATTTTATTTTTTAAGACTTATTAAAAGAACTCTTTTATTTGTGATTTTGTGTAGGTATGGGTATGTTAATTTTTTTTCTGAAAGTCTAGTAATAGAGAAGTAGAAAGAAAATACAATAAAATGTGTATGAACAAAAAAAAACGCCGATACCGAAATTACCGAAAATCGCGGGAAATCCCGGTTCGCATAGACCGGTACCAAAAATCCCAGTTCCCTTGTACGGTTCCGGTTCTCGATGCCCTAGTGTGCATGCGTGAGCTAACCGAGTGGCGACGAAGTAACCCAAAAACCTTCAAAAAACGAGTATTAGAATGATCGGCAGTGCCGACTAGTCGGCCGATTAGTCGGCGGTTTCAAAACCGATTAGTCGGCTAGTCAGCAAATACCATAGTCGGCCCATCTCTATTTGAATCCTATCAATACATGATAAGATACTCACATCAAAGTGGTCTTCACAGAAATAAAGTGGTGAATTCGTGACTACGTTGTTCGGGTTTCGCCGTGCGAACTTGAACCATTTGTCTCTTATTATTTTCTTGTTTGGGACATGTAAAATACAAACACCTTGTTGGGTGTTGTTATTGATGCGTTTTTATTACACTTTGGTACTGCACACCACTTAAACACTTTGGAATTCATTTTTATCACACGAAATTTATGCAATGTTTGTTTACTTTTCTCTGGCTACGCATAGACAGACAGTAGAGATGTGTAGGTAATGCGTATGATAATTAATATCACAAAAATAATATCACACATTACGTGGTTATTGTAACCAGTACACCAGTACACATCACACATTATCTTTTTTTTTAAAGAAAGGAAAATTAACTTTAGTCTGTCGGGTCAGTTAGTAAAAAATAAAAACAAAAACCATTTTTTTGGGTGCTATCTATCTCGAGTAATGCGGTCGCGCGCAGGTAATGTTATGATAAAGTAATATGTGCTGACGGTACGGAATACTACAGAGTATTTCTTCGTACTAAGAGACAAAGGAGACGTATAAAAGTGGTTTTTTATTCGGCCAAAATTGAACGGATAAGTAGTAGGTATACCTACTTAGAAAGGTAAGTGGGTTTCAGGATAACTAATCAAATTATTTTATCGATCCTCCGTCTTTTTTGTATTAAAATCTTCCAGCCAAGATTGTTTTAACCAACATTATTTTTATTTTTAGTACTTTTTTGCAGTAAATAATTAAAATAATTAATGAATAACTTGAGGCTCTTTCGTTTCATTTTTAGAAAAAGTAAACTAATAAAAAAAAGAGACTGTCAACGTGATGGACGACAGATATTCAACTGACAGGTATTCAAGTTAATGTCATATCAAGTTTTTTTTTAATCGATCTAATCAGAAATCAGAAATCAGAAATCAGAAATCAGAAATCAGAAATCAGAAAATTTATTTGCCTCAAACATGGTAGATAAGATGATACAGTTTATAAATACAGTCCACATGTTTCGCCAATACAAAATTAGCATGCAAATGTCATCAAAAATAGAAAAAATAAGAAAATATACATAGTCTACTAAAAAAAAAAAAAAAAATTATATAAAATGTCATGATAATAAAAATTCATTTACACTATAAATTGTTTGCTTACAAAGCCAAAAAATAATCCTAATAAAAAGTTAGAAAGAGACAACAGATCATTGTTATGTTATGCCTATCTCTTTCTTAAAAAGCATTTAAAGCAACCACGCAACGAAAAAATTGGTTTGAAAGGACTGCCAGAGGCATAATTGTATTGCCAGATTTTTCGTTAATTTTTCTATACAATATTCGAATCAATTTATAAAAAAAACGGAGTACCTATCCATTTTTGTTTTTTTCAAGTGATCCTGATAATCGTAATAATATACCCTTTTATCCTATATGCGTAAATACCCGTTAATTTTTTGAAATAATTTAAAACCACCTTCCATACAAATTTTGACGTGTCCTTTCATTCAACATTTCGGGTAATGTTTAGGGTGATGTGTAATACGGGGTGATATCACCTTTTCGAAAGTAATGAGTAATGTGATATGTCATTAAAACGTACTGTTTTGCGCATGTCTAACAGACAGACACATTATTTTGCTGTGTTGCCATATGGTGAGGACGTGAAATCCGTATTTTTATTGAAAAAATCCGTATAAGTCAAAGTCAAATCAAAGTCAAAGTCAAAGTCAAATAGTGTTTATTCAAAGTAAGATTTCACAAATCACTTCTTGACGTCGAGGCGGGTTCACAATTTGGCTGTCTTCTGTGGAGAAGAACCCGCCGGAAGAAACTCCACAGGCGTTGCATCTTTTCAAAATATTTTTACATAGGTAATTATTATTTTATACAATTTGATTAATATAACAAAGAGTGCAGACGAAATATGAAATTAAAGGAAGGCAACCAGTCAAAGTAGAAAAACTAAACTATATAAACAATAAAACAATCGGCAATCGACTAGAGCAGACCAGTCCCCCCAAGCAGCACCACGTTCACGGGTTTGACGTATGGGACAGCCATCGCCGGGCTCAACCATATTAGAGGGAACCCAACGATATAAAATCCGTATTTACCAATATGAACAAAATCCCGTATAAAAATTAAACTCTGATTAGGTACCTATTTATATAGATGTATATTCATAATTATTAATTAATATTTAAGTCAAAACAGGGCGATTTCCCTAAAAGTTATTTGTATATAGCAAGCCATACGTGGTAATGGTATTAAAAATTATATTAAATTATAATCGAAGCGAAAAATTAAGATTATTGAGCTTGGGCAGGGACTTGAACCCGCATCTCCTGGGCTATCCGGGCCGTACAGGCGCACTGCATTTGATGTTTACCAAAGGGTAGTAATTAAACGAGTGACTGTAAATTATAGTTTTGAGTGTCAAAATTAATTAATTTGGGTTATAGAATTACTAAGTGAGCGACTGACTGCGAGCGACGAGAAATCAACAGAACAGCAACTTATAAACATTAATTTGAGTTACTTAAAATACAAAATGAGCAGCTTCATAATATTTGAGCGACCTAATATTAGTTTGAGTGTCAACTTTGAAAAAATTAAAACTCCGGCGGTCCCCGGCCGCTGCCGCGGCACGCTCGCTCCGCTCGCTCGGCTCCCTCCGCTCTGTTATTGACATCAGTCTAACCTAACCTAACCAACCGATTTGATTCTGGGTAGATTTACTTTTTTTAGCGGGGGGCTGTGCCCCCCGAGCCCCCCCTGTGCTGGGGGGCAAGGCCCCCCCGTCGCCCTGCTTCATTTAACGCCCTGACTACTATTATCAAAGCCAGTGACCTTCGTGTTGCTAGTTGCCCTCTCTGTATTTCCAGTCGCTCACTTAGTAATGTAGTCGCTCACTTGGTAATTTAGTCGCTCACTTAGTAGTTTAGTCGCTCACTTGGTAATTTTAATATCTGAAATGGATTATTCACTATGCACTTTTTGTAAGCTCGTTGTGGATTTTATTATTAATCAATATTCGTCGTTAATTTAGTTCATTTTTCGCTTACTCAAATTCATGCCGCTCAAGTTATTAAAACAGTATGTCAGTCATCATCAGTCGCAAAGTTGTTTTTTTATTCGCTCGTTTTATAATTCCCCTTTACCAAATGTTTATCTAAGCACACCCGACGCCATGACACTGCGAGCGAGCTGTTTTCGCGCCCTATTGAAAAAATATAGTAAATATAATAGTTAAATAATAAAACAAAACCTAGCCTATAACCATCGCTCGGTTCAGACGAATCGATAGACACCTCATTCTTTAAAATCCGTCCAGCCGTTTGGATGATTCGAGGGTATAAAGAATACCACATACATACATATATACATACACAGATACGCGTGAAAAACATAACCCTTCCTTTGCAGTCGGGTAAAAATATGTTTAAAATATGCAACGCCAATGGAGTTTCTTCGGCGAGTTTTTCTCCACAGAAGACAGCCAAGTTTTTGAACTCGCCAGAATATGACTAACCTAGAAAATGACGTACAAAGAATATGACGTGCCTCTAAATTGACTATCTGAGAAATTGACCAAGCTCGCCTAAAGGGCCAGAAAAGATCACGACCAAAACAATTAGGCACATTTCAAACATAACGTCACGGCCGATCACGGGGATTAGTGCTGGAAATAAGGGCGAATATTATACAAACCGCATACCTGTCATGTGTCTAATTGTTTTGGTAGAGTAGTAATTTAGTGATGTAAATAAATTCTACGAACTCTCTTTGAATAAACCTTAGGAAAGAACACATAGGCTACCTTTTACCGTGGGAAATTCCTCATTCACACGGGAAAAAATATTAACGCGGGCGGAGTTGCGGCCGAAAGCTAGTATTGAATAAAAACGTTGACATCTTCTCTCTCGGGAGGCTTAGCTCGGCTGCGTAGGCAGTGAGAAAAATACGTACGATAGAAAAAATATCCACTAATTAGTCTCTATTTAAAAAAGCGACTATGCAATTGGGAAGTCATTAATTGGATTTTGTTGTGACAACATCTGGATGACTGAAGTATTTCATGCTCACGAAAGTATCCAAACTTGCGGTGGCGTCGTGGGCCGGGTCGTTGGGTTCCCTCTAATATGGTTGAGCCCGGCGATGGCTGACCCATACGTCAAACCCGTGCACGGGTGCTGCTTGGGGGGACTGGTCTGCTCTAGTCGATTGGCAGTGGTGATAGATGGTTGCCTTCCTCGAATTGTATATGTTGTTTGCATTCTTTGTTATATTATTAATATTGTTAAGAAAACTAGTATTATAATAATATTGTAATATTTTTTAAGTATATAAAAAAATAGGATAATACAAAAGATGCGATCCTGTGGAGTTTCTTCGGCGGGTTCTTCTCCACAGCACACATTGCTCGAACCTGCCAGTTATATTCAAACTGATATCGCATCGCCTCTTTTAGATTGTTTGATCTGTTTTTCATTGCTTGTACATTCGTTTGAGACAAGAGCCGGTCTTGGTTTGAGCAAAGCTTTTTAACTTCTGAAGTGACGCCATTAAGTGTTCCAAGGGAGCCTATAATGAATGAAAATTAAGAATTTTGAGTAATTTTTTGTATCATGCAATTACACGTATTTAGATTTATAGTAAAAGAAGTAATTCATTTCTATATAGCCGAAACACTAAACAAATATATTTTTGTCAGATCACTGATGTAAACAATAAACAGTTGACACTAAAACATGTACTTCATTACATAGTACGAGTATATAACAAAGTCGCTTTCTCTGTCCCTATGTCCCTATGTATGCTTAAATATTTAAAACTACGCTACGTATCTTGATGTGGGTTTTTTTAAAACATAGAGTGATTCAAGAGGAAGGTTTATATATTATAATACATGCATAATATACTTAAGGATAACCCACAATAAACAAACAAACAAACAAACAAATATTCTTAACACCCATAATAACCATAACCAACCAACCAACCAACCAATAACCATTTTTCCGTGCGGAGCCGAGGCGGGTCGCTATAGTAGTTCTATAATTGCTTGTTAGGTACACCAGCCAGAAGTATATTATGGCCGTTAAAGCATTAATTAACACATGAAAGTCTCTTTGAAAAAATGGAGGGATCCTCTCTCAATATTGTTGGAAGAGGATAAGAGGAAGGAAGCTGCGAGCGAGCGGCGGCGGCCGATAGCCGATTCTCTAAGGACAGCTGCGTTCACTGCACTCCAGGACAATCAAGTCATACGAACTTTTTATTTGGAAAGTTATCTTATAGTATTTTAGGACAAATTGTATCGCATTATGACGTAAGTACATGCGATAGTTTAAAAAAATATGTTTTACGAATAGCGTTTACCTACCTAACATAACAACACATATCATAGATAAATGCAACACTTATGTAAAAAAAAAATAAGTTAATAATTACTGTTAGCTCCTAATTATACCCTTTAATGTATTTATTAATTTACGCGGGCGGAGCAGCGAGGCGGTAAGCTAGTTTCCTATAATTTTGCACTGAACTGCATCTTACCGTTAGGGGCGTGTGCGCTTAATTCAAGGTAATTCTGTTTTTAATTAAAGTCCAAGTAACCGTGAAAAAAGTCGTGGATGCAAATGAACGTACCTCTCTCACTTATAGATGGCGCGCGGGAGCGGAACTGTAGTCGAGGACGGATCTGGGGCACTCATAATATATATGGGGCATTTATAAAACGCAAATTAAATATTGATCAAAAATCCTTTAATTAAAAAAAACATACATCTTCGACCTTCTTTTTGGTCTAGTAATTGGTTCGGTATTAGTGCGCCTGTCTACAAAACTCGTAGGCACGAGGTTCTATTCGGGTTAAGAAAAAAAATTCGTAGTCCAAATTATTATTACACGTTACAAAGCTTATATTTTTTTTAGTATAATATTTAAAATGTCACTAATTGTTTGTGTTGAAGATGTAGCCTGAGTCGGTACCTGCCGCCCAGGAGTCTCTCCGGTTAAATATCAATCGGGATTTTATCTGGAATCCTAATTTAGTTTCACGCTGGGACATTTTCACTTGAGAACGATCCGCTGCAGATATTTTTATTTTAAGTCACAAGGCTTTGGCTTCTCAATAATCTACAAAAAGGCATGATAAAAGAAAGTGAGTTATTCATATTATTACTTAAATCTCTCATAAACAGATTTAAACATATAATTTTTGCAAGCCAATTCTTTTAAATAATTAATTAATACGTGAGACGTCTCACACACGGCCATCTGACCCCAAACTAGGCAGAGCCTGTACTATGGGCGTCAGACAGCTGATATACATACATATATAAATATACAAGATCCAGACACAAGGCAAACACAAGTGCTCATCACACGAATGTTTGCCCTGGGCGGGATTCGAACCCGCGATCTTGTGCTTCGTAGACAGACGTACTACCAACTAGGCTACGAGGCCGTCTGTGCTTCGTAGGCAGACGTACTAGTACTATTACTCGTACTTTTCACTTTGTTATTTACAAAATATAGGTAATGTCAACTAAAACAAAATATTTGTGATATTTTTCAGCTTCTTATTTAGAAAGAAATAAAAATAATTTATTTAAGAATTACGACACTACACAACAACGTAGAAATATGCAAATATAAGGTGCAAGGTCAACAAACAAATACAACAAACTAGCATAGTACATCGATGTGTAGATTTAGGTATTATTATGCTTAGCATATATAGCCTGAAACAGTTCACTGCTGGACTTTGGCCTCTCCCTTATGAGAGATGTGTTGTCACTTGGTAGTTTGATTCGACAGGTGAATGTTACTACCACATCGAATTCTATCCTTTTGGATACAATCGTAGAGTTTTTTCTTGGGTTGTTCCTATTCTAGTCGGGAACCACACGGTAATATATAGGAGAAAGCTTCATTGCCCAAAAAGGGAACCTAAACAATTATGCCAATGTGCCTAAGTTCTGGAATTTAATTTTCCATTTTTGATGCTACTTAATTTGCTCATGTGTAGGTATAACTCACTCGCTTTGATCACACAAGTGAATAGCTCGCGCCAGTGGAGTTATGTTGTAGTTCAATCAAAGTAGTAGCAATGTCGAGACAATCAGACAACGAGACGCAAACACGGCCGGGGCCCTACTCAGGCGACGGATCTGCAAAATACTGAAGGTCGGAATTACTTGTTTTTTAGAGAGTTTTCAAATAGTCGTCTTGTTTAATTAGTTAGTTAGTTAGTTAGTTCAACGGGCTAATTTTCCGCAACTCGACTTCAAGCGCGCCTATTTTGCGTGTTGGGTAGGATAACTCACTACTCGAGCCACCCGATCTCCTCAAAGAAGCCCAGCAACCCGCCCAGGTTGCCGAGCGTCTCCGGGATCGACCCCGGCGAACCGAGGTATTTAGCCCTGTACGATGACAAGCCGCGACACTCCAGCAGGATGTGGGCCGTCGTCTCCTCCGCCTCCATGCAACCTCTGCACTGGGGGCTGTCCGTGACACCTAAAGTAAATAAGTGTTTGTTAAAGGCACCATGACCTGTTATTACGCTGGTTATGGTACGTAGCTTATTCTTTTCCAGTCGAAGAAGCGCACGCGACAGCTGGAGCCTGATCTCCGGCAGCGCCTCCTTGGCTTGCCTGCAGTCTCCAACTTCACTCCAGTGTTTTGTGTGTTGTTCTTTCGTGCGGTCTCTTAGCAGAGAGCGCTGTGTACCTACCGGGATGGGTATTATTGGTTCTGGGCCTACGGCTTTGAGAGCCGATCCCCTCCTGGCTAATTCATCCGCTCCATCGTTGCCTCTGGAGTTACTGTGCCCTTTTATCCACTGTAAAGTCAGGATGTTTTGTTGACTGACCTTGTTCAACTTACAGTGACATTCGTAGACCAGCCCTGAAGTGAAGATATTACTGTTGAGGGCTTGTAGTACTGCCATGCTGGCCGAGAGTATACGGATAGAGTTGTCCTTTACCTCCCTTGACTCAATGGATGTGGCAGCTAATATAATGGCCAAACACTCAGCCTGAAAGACTGTGTTTACTTGTCCCAATGGCTCGGAGATTCGAATGTTGAAGTCTTCGGAGAAAACACCTGAGCCAGTACCTGTATTAGTTTTGGAGCCGTCCGTGAAGATCCTTAGCTCTTCCATCCGGAGGCCCTCATACGAGTCATCCTCGTGCAGCTGTATTTTGTACTTCTTGTCGAAGACAAATTCTTTTGGTAACCTGTCGCACGCCGCCTCCAACATGGGCAGGTCCACAAAGACCTCCTGTAGGATTCTAGCGTGCGGGGTGGTGCTGTGCCTCCATAGATGCAAAGATCCAAGACGTACCGTTGCTGAAGCTGCCTCTTGTTTAATATAGATGTGGAGAGGTGGCAGCCCTAGCATGGCCTCCAGCGCCGCCGTTGGAGCCGTTCTCATGCAGCCCGTGATGGCCATGCAGGCCAAACGTTGGAATTTCTGCAGTTTGTTCGAGACTGTGGTGTAGTTGACCCTGGGCCACCATACCAGAGCACCATAGCAAAACATGGGTCTGATCACAGTTTTGTACAACCATAGTATGATCTTGGGGGAGAGACCCCATCTCTTACCAATCATTTTGCGGCATTGCCAGAAGACAATCTTGTTTAAGTAATTAACTCAGCAACAAAGTTTTGTAGTATTAAATAAAGACACAGACACATATGAAATAGAATACTAAGATTATAGGATCACAAGTATAATTAATCTACAACTGACGTAACTAAAAATAGTTTTAGATTATTTGCACTTTACCGAAACAAGGAAAAATACTAGGTATTCCTCTGTGTCTCGGTTAGATACGTTTCAAACTCAGTGCAAAGGTAGTTTCTATTTTTATTTGAATTGACCTATGCTTGTGTAGAAAAGGTACGACCAATCAAGCTTCGCCGGACTTGCGGGTCAAAGGTAGTTAAGTTTCTAGGTATTATAAACAATTACCACCTGAGTGCGTGTCTGCCCCGCGACACAGAGCCGGATCGTAATCAGACGAGTGTTGCCAGCGCCCGCTGTTTGATTTAGGCAAATTGTGCAATTTGTAACTGTGCGTGCCGAGACGATACGAGACGAGACGACACGGAACAACGAGGCGAGGCCGTGACGAGCGTGTAACCGGCGCCGAATAGGGACTGTTGGGAGACAATCTGCACAGATTTAACTTTGCAAAGCGCAATTTTTTGTAAATTCTTTGTTTTGTCTCTGCATCAACGCTTTTTGGTATTTTTTGGTTAGTTTAACTTTTTACTTACTTATTTATTAATTTCCCTCATTTTAATTCTTCTTGGATGTAGTTATTTCGTAGGTTATAAATTAACGGGATGGTGTAAATTTTTTTTATTTTGCTTGGTATTCAACTTATAGGAAAACTTTACTAAAAATTTTACTAAAACCCACAAACTAATAATAATCTTGTTCTTTTCGAGGTTTTAAAAAAAAACAAGTGCTAACATAGCTTAAGGTGCTTGAAGTCTTGGTGAAACGGCGGCTAATTAGAAGTTATGGAGAGCGAAACGTCAGCTCATACTAGCCATACATAGCCAATGTGCAGGCCTACGAATGTACGATACTCCACCAAAAGGCCTGCAATTTGCGTCGGAGCCACTTGACAGTTGCCAACGAGGGGAATATTCAGGAATGGCTGCGAAGAGCCGACTCCGCTAGCTTGCGAGTTTCCGCCCAATTACGTTCACTCTGATCTTAGCTATGCTTCTTAAATAGACTGAATTTAGGATCAATTTAAAATTCTTGTTGAATTGAAGTGCTGAGGCCAAATTTTATTAATTACCATATTTTATGTTTCACGTTTTTCCTGGTTACGAATTTGGAAGAGACAACTTCATAGACTCATAGTACAGTGACTATTTTTTTAACCTAATTAGGCAACTCAATAATAAAAAGTGGTCCATAAACGTAAAATGGTCATACATAACAATAATTTTCTTAAACGTTATTTATTGCATTGAAGGACCTTTTAGCGTATGTAGTTATTGTAAATATTGTTAGTTGCAAGAACGAAACTACTATCGACGTGACATGACTACTGTAGCCCATAACGAACGGGCATAATGAACGTAATGACACTAGCGAAAATAAATTTGGTTTCAGGGGTCATTTAATCAAGCCCGGCGTAGTTATAAGGTGAGTGTCAGATCTCGTTTCCAGCAGTAGTGACTCCTCAGTTGCTCGGCCCCTCCCATCTGCCAGCTTCTGGGCGCTCTACCGCGGACCATGCACGTCACTGAACTGCACTTGAGGCGCATAACTTATAAGTAGGCGATCAATAGCAATCAATACCAATAATCCAAAATTATATTTAAGTAAGTCGGTTGTTAATTCATGTGAATACTTAGAAAACATTATAATTATGGTGTCCATTTTTTTTGTAACCATTTCTCTAGTGATTTATTTATGAAGGGGAACCTAAATATGCAAGATACATAAATATCGAATCACACTTGCATTTTCAATATTCAAAGTGGTAGCGAATTACAAATATAATCGCTTCATATCAACCGAGAGAACACCTTAATGATTTATGAAGACAAGGAACCTTTTCAGTAGTTTATTAGCTCTTCAATTAGAAGCATAACTGAAAAAAAGAAAAATCCTTTAAACATTATTAAGGATAAGGAAACAAACTATTGCATCTACACCTTTAAACCGAATACGAAATCTTCATGCAAAATATTTTGAAGAGAAAATTGTAACGATTAAAACTGCATAATAGGTATTTATATTTAAAAATCAATTAGAGCAAATGAATTTAAGCCGGCGCCGATGCAACAGCGTTTTATTACGTCCGGTGGAGTTTCAGTAAAATAACGTTTGTCGAGAGCTCTGCTAAATGAACCATCAAGTTTTAATCCCGCGCGTATTTACCGTCGCTACGGCTGGGCACACGTGTATTGAAATGAACTAGTAATTACCTATTATACCTACCAAAAGTTTAATTCTAAGTACAGACATTATATCAACAATTACAATATTGACACCATTGATCAATAATATGAAATATCAACACGAACCTATCAGTAGCGATTAATATTTGAATAAATAAACAGACTTGTCCATTTACTCCTTTTCACAACATGCTTGTATTTAACTTGTTGTGTTATGTTGTACATCATGCACATGCGGCTGGACATGTTGACCTTGAGAGCACCCGTATTCCGTAGTTGTAGGGGCACGTAGGGGTAAATTTCGTAGTGCGAATGTCCAACCGCATGTGTTGGCTTCTTTACAAGTTCGTCATATTTTAGATTATTGTAATGTTAGTTCAGTGACGAAAATTTTGAGTAAAATCATCACTAATAGTATTTTATTTTACTTTACACATACGTGTAGGGATATGTTGGTCTGCTAGAAAATATTTAATTGGAAATAAGCAGGTTTGTTGCATCGTCTTTCTTATGTGTTGTTTATTGTGTACAATATTGTTAAATTAGTAAATATATCCGACGTGTCGTGACGTTACGGCCATCCCTACTGTTTGCCGTTTTTAATCTCCATATTGGATAACAGCATATATTCGCACCGGCGGCTTTGCCCGCACTACTCATTACCAGCAATTAATGACACAGGTGTTCGTTTTAACGGTTGCATTTAATTTCAGTACTAGCGCTCAGATTTTTTTTTGAAATTCTTCATATTTACTATTTATTGATTATAAATTAACACAATTTTGTTATCTATCGTCAAACGTTGTTCAAAACCATTATCAGCAACGAAAAAAAAACAAAGCAAGAAATTATAGCCTTAACATTTTTGGGTTTTTTAAGTGATAAATGTTTCATTTCACTTCATTTCATTTAAAAAACGCAAACAAAATATAATTACACAAAATTAAAATAAAATATAATCAAAATATAACTATAAGAACTTTTCTTTGGTGGCTCGTAGCACTGTACTACGCGCTACGGCGTAGCAACGGCAGTAGCGCGTAGCAAGAGTTCAGTTCAGAGAAGTGGGAATCGCGGCTTTTCCAACCTCTTTGTTTCAATACAACCTTTTAAATGCGAATTTTAGTAAGTTCGTTGTTTGTTAAGAAAAGTTTTCAATTTTAATATTTTTGGTTATTAATTACTAATACTTTTATGTTTTTGGTAACTTTGATTTACTTTACTATGAATTTAAAACAAAATGAATTAAGTAAATGAAGTAAGTAATGGTAAGGTGGAGTAAAGTAACCGTGCCAGCTTAGCCGCCGCAGGCGTCGGGTCCCACGCGGAGCGGCCAGGCGTGGGCGTGGGCCGACTCGCGCGCGCTCTAGCGGGTGATGGGGTTAAACTCGGAAATACTTATTAGCATCTTAGAAATACTGTTTTTTATTTTCTCCTGATATTATGATTATTATGAAAGTTCGTTGAGGAAATATACTGATTATATTGGTTACAAACCTTGAAAAAAAAAAAACTTGAATGAACACACGTGGGACATTGTTACATTACAGAATAAAAAAAATGGTACATATTATGTCTTTGTTGTATTCAAGATGACACACTTTCATCCGAATTCTTAATAGATGGTTACCTAAACCTTGTATTGTCCCTAGGGGTAACCAGAATACGAACTTTACATTCATATAAGTATAAGTACTAACCCGCACTGAGCCAGCAGTCATTAAGGTCTATTTGCCTTAATTCGGGGAAGGCTACAGCCTCTCAGTGACGCTGAAATATACGAAAGAAGATGCCTATTAAAAGCTTTACTTTTATAATATGATAACATTTTAAACCACGGTCATGTATTATTTTAAGTTTTGCCTTTAAAAGTATTTCTGCTTGTAAAATAGGAATCTCAAAACAACAAAACAATATTCAAAGGAAGAACACGGTAGGTACAAGCGCGCAAAGGGCCATTCAGGGCCGGACCGAGGGCCGCTAAGGGCCGAAAATATCGTAGTTAACATTACCATATGAATTCCCGCTGTAATAAAGGAATAATATGTAAATCGGAGTGAGTTGTCTGCGCGCCTTGGAACGCGGGATTGGCGGGACCCGCTAGGGATGGACGCGGAGCAGGCGATGTCTTGCCTTTATTAACATTTACTGCTTCCGCAGCGATTTATATTTTGTTTAAATCATCTGCCTTATATTCTACAGACAGTCAGATGTTTATGTGGGAAATGTCCCATATATTTATTTAGTTAGTAAGAGACAGTTCAACGGAAGTTTTAAAAGCTCAAATAAACTTACAGGTTCATACACCGCTTCTCATTCTGCTAGAATAGATTGCTTTATTAATTCCCATCGATATCTGTGTATAGGTATACTATGATGACATAGAATACTTTTTATCATCATTAGCTTATACATTTTTATGTTTGGAAGATATAATTATAAAAAAAAAAACATTTATTTAAAGAAATAGATAAAAATTGAATCTACTCAAATAAAAATGAGTTTAATTTTTTTATAGGTATGCAAATATTATACCATAATAATTATTATTCTAATTGTGATAAATAATAATTATTCTAATTGTGATATAAATGAAACAATCCCAACCTGTAATGTAAGGTGTTGTTGCAGTGGGCACATCCCTACGCTGCCCGGGCCGGGACGGGACGTAGTTTGTGTTATCGCCGTCCCGGGATTAGTCAGCGGGTTAACTTTTTGTTTATTAACATTGAAGCGACTGCTCACTACCTCACTGCCCGTAAACAGCGACTTCGGATCATGTTTGCTCTGATTTAGTTATGTATTACTACTTTTAACTGTAATTTCAATATTTTTGTACTCTTACCTCTTACTTTCTTGGTAAAGAGGTAATTTTGGTGAAGTAGACATAAATGCATTTTTTAAATATATCAATAGGCGAAAGAGGTCCTTCCTGATTTTTTTTCACTTTAGCGTAAATCTTCTTCTCCTGAATATCCGACGTCTTAACTGGTTACCTCCGTTTGTCATTTATAATTTTATTACTATTATAATAATATTAATGTATAACATATGTTTTGTAATGCAAACAGATATTTATGTAATTTAAAAAAAAAACATTTAGGTCTGCTTCACCAATACATTATTTATTCCATGATCTATGTACTTACCTGTAAGCTTTTTATACTAAGTATAATCCTGAACGAAAGAAGTGATTTTGCCATCAGGTAACAAATCAGATGATTGGGTGCTTTTCGCTTCTGCTTGTTTTAATTCGTTGCACTTCTGCAATGGCGTATGCCAGGAATGGTGGCCCGGCGACGGCGGGGAAAGGGGCGGTGAGCGTTCGCGCGTTAAATTGGGCGCCGGCGCCGTCACTCGCGGCGCGGGCCCGCTCATAAAACATACCGGACACGGACACGCACAGAATATACCTCATCTCATCGACCACTTTTTGAACAGGTCTCCCAAATAACGTGCACCGACGGTCGCGCAAAGCCCATGACCGGTCGTTAGAGACTTTTTGAGAATGTCATTGGGAAATCTTTCAGCATCTAACTAAACACAAAAAACATTTTATTAGAAGAGATAATTGCGAAGTAGCCATTTTAGCGGATTCACGTATACGCTACTCGGCTACTGCAAAGCTATCGCTTTCGCTTTTTGTTTCAATCCAATAGGTACCGAGATACGATAGCAGCAGTTCTTCGGACTTAGGAATTAAAAAAAGAGTAATGGTGTGTTCAGAGCTCCTGAGGCGGTAATCAAGACTGATGCCGGCCCCTGCTTGCTACACGGGGCTCAGATTAGTCTAGTGTAGTAGTTAGCGCTGACGAATCTGCTCAGAGCGAACATTTGTACTGATTTACCTTTGATACGAACATCTAAGCAATGTAATTGCGAACCTACCTATTTTCACAGGTATTGTTTCTAGCTTGATGATGATGAGAAGTGGGAAGATACAAGAGATAGCGTTCACATCACCATCATCGAATCATTACGCCTACTAAGTAAACTTACATTATTATAGAAAATTACGTCACTTATAATAAATGAGCAAGTACAGTAGATTTATATTAAGTACTTTATATATTCATTTATTACTTATCAAAGGTTTTAAAAAAATCTCTTAATGACGTCATCTATGAAGCTAAATAAATATCTTTGCTCAAACCAATACCAGCTCTCGTCTCAAGCGAAAGTACAAATGTAAGTAATAAAAAGAGATCAAACAATCTAAGAGAGGCGATGTGGTATCGGTTTGTTATACCTATATTTTTATTACCTTGTAGATTACTGCCGAAAAAAGAAAACTGACACGGCAGGAAAATTTTATTGTGGCAGCCAGTAATAAAACTAAATAGGTAAATAATTAATTAGTGACTCTTATGAAATGCGTTTTTAAAAGCGGACGTGTACAAAATTGCGACTAATTTTTTTCAGAAGTTCTCACAAATGTTATTTGAACAGTGTTTTTAATAGAACAAAGCTCGTTCGTCATCAGGAGCGTCTTCAGCGCGCGCCAGGGCCGGTGGCAGTATCGCCGGTTTATAATTACAAATCCGTGCTTCCACTCAGTCGCCAATTTGGGAATAGAAAAGGTATCGTACAATGAACTAAAGTATATCTGTTGCAGGCTTAGGATCAAAACTTTAGAAGGCTTTTGATCAAGATCCAGACCATGATAAAAATACAACTTCATTTTGTCATACCTATTCGTAAACCCAAAAACAATCTATATTTTTGATCAAAAAATGGATTTGATCATAACCTACGACATATCTATTTTTTTGTCGATGAACATTGTCTTAGTTATAGAGCCAGTGAGTTAGGAAAGTTTGACCGAAATCATTAGCTAAATCTTTGACAGAGGGCCATTTAAGAGAATGTGAAGTGGTGCGAGTGCGACGTAGTATGAAGTATGAACCTCTTGACCCGGACAGGCTCCTCTCGGCGACAGAATTAAGAAGCAATAAAAATGCAAACGAGCTGCTGCCATGATACCGACCGTCAAATCGCCACTAACTTTGATAACAACCCCTTTCAGGGCTCCGCGGGCTTCTGTCGACTCGATAGGACAGAAAAGTACAGAAAGGAATTCTTGTACTTACAAGTGAGTGCAGGTCTATGTATTCTTGTACACGCATAGTCCGTGTCGGTACTTTCGTCATTATATTTCGTTAATGGATTGTTCCTACTGGACTGTCTAGTTTATGGTAAGTTTGAGATATCAGTGGGAACATAACGTGAAATAGTAACGAATAAAAAATGCCTTCAAAATAAGTAATTTTTTTTCGTTTTGCACGGTCGGTTTGAGACACAGATTATGGAGGATTTTTTTTTCGGCATAGTGTAAAGACGTAATAAAGGCGACATTTTGTCTGTATTATTATATATTTGTTTTCCGTCAGTTTAGACCAATATAGAAAGTTTCATGACATTTGGAGCAATCACAAACCCACAGCATAACCCCGAGACAACCCCGCCAGATAGTTTTGCATGTATTACGTCTCTGTAATACTGTATACTCTTTGGCTTGTGATTTTTTTCTTGTCCAGTCAAGTTACCTACATCGGACCAGGTTAGAATTATTATTGAATAAAGCCAAATACTGTTAACAATTTTAGAAAAGCACTACAAATTATCTAAAATATGATAAAATATTCTTGATTACTGTACTCGTGCAAGTGGGGTGCAGAGCGTGGAAAAGCGCACCGTTATGGAAATTTAATTATTTTATGCTTTGGACAATAAAACACTAGAGGAGGGGAGGGGAGGTGGTGTAAAACAATCCCTCTAAATTATTGCATGGCCACACCGCTAAATCTCCTATGATTGCTCCACCGAACATTTGAATTTGATGCCTCTATGAATAAAATTTAGGGGGAACATCGCAATTATTCTGTAATTCAAATTCTAATGGGTATATTATAAGAGATGGTTATACGCTACTTTCATCTTTGTATAAATTTTAATTTGTCACATTAAATGGCGGTGTATTATTTACATTATTTTATTATTTAGGTTCTAGCGGCTCCGCTGCGCTATATTGTTGCTGTATTGTTAGTTTAGTTTATGGGGAATTGTATGTGCTGATGGAAATAAAGGTATTATTTTTTAAATAGATTTTCTCGCCGAACAGCGGCCAGAATCAGGCCTGACACAAGGGGACAGTGACACACGCTCGATGTAACAAGCCTATTATATACATGGACATCCATGATTATAATGGTTCTTGCTTGTAAGGACAAAAAAAAACATCGAATTATTATATCAAAAGTTTTGTATTTTTATACAGTAATAGTTCGTTCACAATAAGTTCACTTCTTATTTTATGAATAATTCTGTGAATTTCAGCTTCAAAAGGCCATAAAATATATTCGATGAATGAATGTTAATTTTCGCCTTAAATCCCGTTGTTTGTCGCCGGCTTCCCTTTGTCAATTTGCGGCACAAACGAACGCCTTCCTGGCCGCCGGCTTCGTCGGCTCAACTGCAATTTACTAGTATCATTCGATCTACATTGCGTAGCTGATATGAAAGAAACTTACATTTAAGACTACCTGTCTGCCCGCGACTACACCCGCGTTATTTTTCGACCATTCCGTAGTCATTTTTAACTATCCCACGGGAAGTTATTATTTTTCCGCGATTAAAAGTACCCAAGATGTTGACCGGAGATATAAGGTACCACCATGCAAAATTATATTAATTTAGGTCTAACAGTTTCGAAGATTAACCCGTACAAACAGAAAAACAGAGAACAAACAATAAAAAAAATCTGGCTAAGTTCTATAACACTTCTTACAACTCATTATTCTATAATTAATATAGCAGTTTTGAATTTACGAGTAGAACCCCCTGACTTAGTTATCAGCATTTTATTTCTATGTACAGATTTTCAACCTCTACAGTTTTATTTTATAGAATAGACTAACTGTCTTCGCAACGAATATTAAATTGTATTTGTAACTTGTAAAATGTTAGCGTTTCCTTAAAAAAACGCTATGGCATAGGTACTTGACAAGTTTGCCAGAGCTTTTTAACTGTATGTATGTCGCACGACTGTACAGGTTTCATGAACAAAATGCGCTTAGGCATGCCTGTGCAGTTGGACTGTTCGGACAACCTTGTCAGGCGTAACCTAGCGTGTGTTGCTGGCTTAACCACCGGGTGACCGACGATGCTCAAACACATAGGTACGGATCGTAATGAATGTAATGAATAACGCAATAAAGCGTCATTGGCGCTGCGCGGGCGGCGGCGCGGCGGCGGTGGGCGCGACGCGAGCGCTGACGCAACTAATTTGATTCGCGGTTGCACATGCGTTTAGTTATTGCTGCACAGGGCGTCTCATAAACAACGAAACGAATATTAATATCACATCATCATAGTGATGTAATGTGTGTTGTGGATCGTTGATGCTGCACCAAATGATTAAACACTATTGAAAAATGAATCTGAAAATATAGCTTTTTGTTGTCAGTGTGTGTAAAATTTTATTTTTGCACTTTTAACCTAAAACTTGATAGTTAGACACTGTAATAATATTATTATCGTACAACGATAGCACTTCTAACGTCCTTGATTTTTATACAAAACTGGCATTAATTTTTTTGCAAAAGCCGGTACCTACTTACTTTTTTACTTGTTCATTTTTCTAAAACTAGGTTCGATTGAGCATACTTTTTTTATTAATTAAGTGTTTAAAGAAAACCTATATTGAATGAATGAATTTGACTTTTATTTTATAGTAGAATAGAGTTAAATTGGCGTTAGATTTAAAATTGTCTTGGTATTGATAGCACGGAGCGTCCTGTGTAAGCTTCGCGGCGGCGGCGGCGCGGCGGCGGCTATGATTCGCGCGCAAAGAACCGTGAAATTGGTTTATTCGCCGGCTCGATGAATAATTAATATCGTTACGCCCGTTTGTCTGTACGTGTGGTTGCGGATGGTTGTATTTTACGCTTATGGAAAACATGGCGTATGGGATATCTCCCCTACATAGCGCTGCTGGAAGCGGGCAGTGGAGGGCTAGTCATTGCGCGCGTTGTGGACATTTTTGATAATAAGCAACCTTTTTCCAGTCCAGTCCAGTAATTGAAGTCTACTGGCTGACGATCTCTTTTATGAATATTTCTCTCTTTCACATTAATTTGATATGAAATGCGAAAATCGGTCTGTTCAGAGTTCAGGTACGATGAGACTATAAATTCATTTATAATTTCACGTGTCTTCCAGTAAATACCAAAATTCTTAGAAGGAACCAATCAGAGACGCAGTACCGATCGGAGTATGGCTCGCTGACCCTGTATGATACCGAGTGTGAATGCGAGTCAGGAGATTAAGCCAGATCGCATCTGCATTTATAGTGTGGGAACCGCGGGCTGCTCCGCGGGCTGATCCGCAGCCGAGATATTACCCAGGGATTGGCTCTATTGGGATTCACATTTCTTTGTTTATGGCTAAGGAAAATTCAATTAAAAATATTATGTTTTACGCTGACAATACACATAACATTAAGCGAATATAATATTTTTCTTACAGAATCTGAATATGGTTTATGAGAACAAAATGTAGAGTTAATTTCGACCAGGACTTGTTAACCTGGTCAAAATTTCAAACCAGGTAGGTATTTCGCATCTCCATACATTGCGCAAGAGAGTTATCGTTCCGGTTTTACACTACTGGAACCCATATTTTTCTGGTTTTGCTCCAAATTATTTCGGTTTTGAAAAAAAAACTGAAAATTTCGCTCGCCTAGCCCACTATTGCTTGTCTTCTGAGACATATGCGAGTAGCACGCCCGTCTCGCTTACTCGAAAGCTTGTAATGCGTGCGGAATTAACCTGATTTTTTCCAACGGTGGTACCTGTTCAAAACGACATTTCGCTCCGAGCAGATTTCAAAAAACGTAATGCATTTTACTTGGTTAATTACCTATATTTAGTGGTTTTTAAAATACCTGTTTCAAGCCCTCATTTTGACGAACAAAATAATGTTACGGAAATAATAACATATTCAGAAGCAGTTCCCAGTAAGCTGTATCAACTTTCTGATGACTGAATACCCCTGATTTCCTGGTAGCGACTGCGGCCGTTACTAGGGCTTCAACAGTCCGACGAAATAATATGCGCCGCATTTGTGGGCTTTTAGTTAATTAATGATGAAGATGAAACTGTGGGTTGAATGAAACTTATTTTGGTTTCGAACTAATTATCAAATAGTCCGGCGTCAAATTATTGTATGTAGTTAAACACGATAATTTTATAAATATTTAAAAAATAATTAATTTTATTTAATATCAAACATTTCTTCCATATTTTACATTGTTTTAATATCTGGATATTATGAAGATAAATTAATAAATACATACAATTTAATAACCGACCATCACAAAAATTAAATAAGACAATAGTACCACCACAGATTTGGGGCACTCCAGGTGTAAATGCTCCTATCAAGCTCGCCACATACCTCGACAGCATATTAACATTTAGAATTGTCAATTTTTCGACCGTTTTATTTGAATCCAGTCACTCGAAATCAGAAGTAGCTAATCCGTGTGCATAAATTATTGTTTGTACAATAGGCTAGAAATATTGACCTTGAGAGCTCCTGTATTCCGTAGCGGTAGAGTTGAATTTCGTAGAGCGAATGTCCAACCGCTTGTGCTGGCTTTTGCACGTATTAGGTCAGAAAATAAACTTTTTTCTTTTCATACAAATGGATGGCCTGGCTTCGCTGGCTAAGTAACTAGGGTCGTTGATTTCTATTCAGAAGTCCTCGGTCCTATATAGGCAATATAGACTAGGAAACAATCTCTGAATTGTGATTGTCATAGGCAAATCTTGTAACATATTTCTTTTCGGGGGTTTTGGACATCGCTGAATCCGAAAATTTGCTATTAGGAGTTCGAAAAATTACTCATTGTACCTGAAAGCCAATATTATGACGGACATAAAAAGAACATAATCTTGTGTGTTATCGAATAAAAGGGAATCATGAGTAGATTACAAATACATAACATGTTGCTTTATCCGCCCTCCCTGATCAAGTAATTTTTTTTTTTTTTCGAAAGTAACTTTCTTGAATCTACAAAAGTAGGCTCACTTTGCATAGCTGTAGATTCAAAACTTATTAATATTTGTGAATTATTTTTTTTATCATTAGAAATATCCTCAAATATGCGTGAAAAATATTTTTGCCAAAAGATTAATAACGCATTGTTCAGGAAGGGGTAGTGAGCGACACGAGGGCACTGATTGGCCACATCGAGAGATCCGTACTAAGACCTTGTCTGCACTGCGATTTTCCACCGCGCGAATTGAAATCGCACGAATATTTTATCCGCGACCGGTATACGCACTGCGAATACAAATTCGCGCGAATTTGGTCAGTTCAACGCAGTTCCCGGCTGAGACGGACGTCTACAAGAAAAAAATACATGACACAACGGCGGCGACGAAACAGACGTATCAAAAGATGCCAAGAATATTGGATTAACCCATTTACGGCCTTCAGACATGTGAATGTATTTTTCTACGTAAAACATCAAGAACTACGAAATGCAGTAAAAAGTTATTTAAAAAACAAAATGAGAAAAAAAACACGCTAATTTACTGCTAAGGTACACCACCGCTGTTCTGGTGAGGGATCCGGGAAGCCGCCGAATGCGGGAAGCGCAAATTCAAACATTATGAAGATTCTTAATAGAGGCCTTTGTCCAGTAGATTACTTTTAAACATTTAACCTGACGATACAGATGTTTTATTTATATCATTAAAGTTTTGCTGATCAAGAATAATTTGTCTTTATTATTAAAATTTATATAATATATTACATGTATTTGTTTTTCTTCTGTCTTTGCTCGGATGACAATATTTTACTCATTGTTTTACTGATTTGTCAATATAAATTTGGAAAGCAATACGCTCAGTGTCATATTTTATACTGTACTAGTACTAGTGTCACATTTTATACTGTGTAAAGCAAGCCGCCGCCGCCGCCGCCGCCGCGCCGCCCGTCTACTCAGTGCTGTAAACCCCGTGGGACAGTTCTGCGACACATTGCACGTGACGGATTAACATTATCATTTGACAGTGCATTTATTTAACAGCCCTTCCCCCGCGCTGCAGTCGTGTTTGTTATTGCTTGTCCCGATGTTATGTTGAAGCTGTCAACTTAATTGGCGCCGCCGTACCGCGAGGCGGACACGCTGCGATTTGAGCGGCTAAATGGGCCAGTGGGCGCTGTTCTTTTATTGCTTGAGTAAATATCACTTTTTTATTTTAATAGTAAAATTCATAATTTTCTGTTGCATGGGCTGTATGAGACGACTAATCTCAAAATACCAGGTGTCGGAATTATTGAACTCGCTAAGCTATCGATTAAAGGGACATGGCTCAAGTCAATAACTCCGACTGACTCGCAGTGTAGTTTTAAATTTCTTAGCAGGACATGTAGGTTTTTGCATGTTTCGTAATTTTTCCTTATAACATCGTGGAAAGCGGGGTTGATTTCAAACAGATTTTTTTTGTGAGCAGCCCCCTTCACCCAATTACAATTTAGACTAAATGAGAATGGTTTATGTGAGAATCATATTTTAATAATATTTTCTCAAATAAATTATTCGGTTCATATGCATATAAAGCTTCTGTTTGATAAAATAACAATTTGATACGTAATCACATCTTCACCCACGCGCCACAGTTCACCAATCTTTGTTTGCTCCTAAATCCTAGCACCCTGCGATCACCCATTCGATTCGGCAGAAGAATCTCATACGTGCACCACCCTTTACAAAAACTCATAGTCTATTTATTTTATATTTTGTATAACATTGCCCCTTGGGAAAGAAACTCTGATCATCAGATCTTTTGTGAGCAAACAGTGTGTGTAAAAACGGTGTGAAAAAGGCAATTTTCGTAGTATAAGTAGCAAAAGCTTAACTAGATCCAATCAGATTTGGCGACAGCGGAACAAAAGGCCACGGCGGCGGCCCGCGGCCTGCGAGCCCCGGGTCAATTTATTCCCCGATTGATAAACCCTTCGCTGACAATAGGGTCCGGTTGATTATCGGCACCAACATAACTTGATCTGCGTGTTTCTTTGTATGGGTTTGCAGAGGAGGTCGCTTTGAGCAAAGATCATCAGGGAAAATACTTCGAGCTTACATCATACATACGTAAGACGGATTTGTTGACGTAAATATCGTCATCATTCGCAACCAGCTGCAAATGTTTCTCCTACACTGTTCATGTAGTGTTTTTTCAGTTATGGCCGGCAACTAAGCTTTAGTTTAACTTCACAAAGCTACAAAA
The DNA here is from genome assembly GCA_948473455.1 of Teleiodes luculella. Taxonomy (NCBI): domain Eukaryota; kingdom Metazoa; phylum Arthropoda; class Insecta; order Lepidoptera; family Gelechiidae; genus Teleiodes; species Teleiodes luculella. The sequence goes on along the minus strand of CAOKYR010000432.1, from coordinate 9,425 downwards.
CTATCAGCCTGCACATGTCACTATTGAAAAGCTATAAGTCTTCTCAATACTTCCGATAATTCGATTCCCTTCCAGATTTCTACAAAATACTTTCTTAGCAGAAAAAAGATACGATATAGCAACAGAAAGAAGAACCTTTTCTACATTATGATACAGACATGAAGCATTGTAAGCCATTTGTAAAGCATCATTCAAGCGAAGTAATTCAGCAATTTATTTTTCAGTTTATGAAACAAAATATTCTATTTACTTAAATATTTGGGTATTTATGTTATCTTTCCAATCTTTTTTTGCCTTAGTCCGATCCGGTTTCCTGTCAACACAGTTGGAGGCGGAGGTGATGCAGCAGCGAACTCCCGCGCATAATCTGTTGTTGTAGCTTTAGTCTGGCGTACCGTTTATCCAAGCATGTTCAAAAGCTATTTACATGTAAAAAAGCGATTACAGTGTAAAGGTCAGGTTACACTGGGAAGGACCGGGCGCGACTCAAAGGGGCCCGCGTAGTTCCCGAGGGACGCCCTTTTCATACTGCTAATGAAATTCGTGACCTTCTGACTCGTCGTATAGGGACTATTGAAACTGGATGGACGACGAAGGTTATGCAAATTTATATAAAACTTCAATAATATTTACTAAGGTTTATTTAATGCAGTCTATTTCTTTAGGGTTCTTTGAACAACAGTAGATGTGAATTATCACTACATAGTATAAAACAAAGTCGCTTTCTCTGTCTCTATGTCCCTCCCTATGTCCCTCCCTATGTCCCTTTGTACGCTTAAATCTTTAAAACTACGCAACGGATTTTGATGCGGTTTTTTTTAATAGATAGAGGGATTCAAGAGGAAGGTTTATATCTATAATAAATAATATAAAATAAAAAATAAAATAAAATTGTTTATTTTCAACAAAATACATTATAACATCTGTATTGTTGTCGGCATCACCTTTTAGGTATGTAAGATACCTGTGCCAGGTAATACCGCTCTTCCTTATACTTAAAAGAAAATAAAATAATTAATAACAATGTTGCCTGCATCATAGTTATTAATTATTATTATTTAATTATTATTAATACATGCATAATATACTCAAGAATAACCCACAATAACCATTTTCCCGTGCGGAGCCGGGGCGGGTCGCTAGTAATTTATTTATTTATTTATTTATTTATTCGGGAAACAAACAGCCTATACTATTACATAGGTTCATTATGCATTTTTTAAAACTCACAAGCCAAAACAGTTTCCACCAATGAATTATAAAGATAACAATCACTCAACACTTTTTGTACACTACCGATCAACTAAGACTCAAGACGTAATATAATACAAACACTTATAGGTATATAAGACATCAGAAATGTAAGAAAAGGACGTTACTAGATATTTGAATCATTTCTTTTCAAGCAACTTTTTAAAGCCAGTCTTTTAAATGAGCTAGGATTTTCGTAAAATATATCAATGTCATCATAATCCTTATTAAAGTTTGAGCATGCTCGAACGAGAAATCTATTTTTTGCAAAATTGCGTTTACAAGTAGGAATTTGGAAGGTCTTCTTTTTGCGAAAGTTTAATTTAGGACAATGGAACAAAATTTTGTTTAGCAAATAGGGTGAGTCTATATGACTATTTATTATTTTATATAAAAATATATGATCACGAACGTCTCTTCGATCTCTTAAGGGAAGCAATAAATCGTTACACGGTTTTTTAAATTTGAACGCCATTCGTTTTAAAAACTTATTTTGTATGCGTTGAATTGCAGTTACATAAACATCATACTGTGGGTTCCACACTACGGACGAGTATTCTAACTGTGAACGGACAAAGGAATTATACAAAAGACACAACGTTGAAGGTTTTTTAAAAGAGTGACTTTGACGAAATATAAATCCCAGCATCCGGTAGGCCTTTGCCGTAATTTTTTCAATATGGGACTTAAATAAAAGCTCACTGTCAAGGAAAACTCCAAGATCTTTCACCTCTGGCACTCTTGTAAGACTCTGATTATTAAGAGTATAGTTATGTACAATTTTATTTCTTTTTCTTGTAAAAGATATAATGCAACACTTCTTCACGTTTAAAAATAACCTATTATCTTGACAATATCTATTTAACTCATCCAAATCCTGCTGCAGTCGTTGACAATCTGCTATAGTTTGTATTTTAGCATAAATTTTCGTATCATCAGCATAAAGCAAAGATTTAGAGAAACGAAAACAATCATTGATATCATTAATAAAAATGTTGAACAGAAGGGGTCCCAAGTGGGAGCCCTGTGGGACGCCTGATGAAATGGGAATATAGGTAGAAACATACCCCTTGATAGCAACAGCCTGGCTTCTGTTTTTTAAATATGATTCCAACCATCTAAGGAGACTGCCGTGTATACCGACTGACTGCAATTTCTGTAATAAGATAGAATGTGAGATTTTATCAAATGCCTTGGAGTAGTCGGTATACACGGCGTCCACCTGTGATCCCTCGTCCATTGTTTCCTGAACAAAGTCAAGAAATTCACATAAGTTTGATTCAGTGGAACGTTTACTAATAAATCCGTGCTGGTTAGGCATTATGAAAGGCCTTACTGCTGCAGCCAGATTATCGCAGACAATATTTTCGAGTAGCTTTGGTATCCCGGATTGCTTGGAAATGCCTCTATAATTATTTATATTATGAATATTACCATTTTTAAAAATAGGGGTTACAAGACATTTCTTCCATTGGATAGGTACCACTCCAGAGGCCAGTGACCTAGAGAAAAGTAACCACAGTGGGAAGGCAAGGGAACTTCTAGTATGTTTAAGAAAGAATGGTGGAAGACCATCCGGACCACAGCCTTTAGAAACATCGAGGGAACCAAGATATTTTTTAATAGTGTCAATAGAGATATCAATTGAAGAAATTAAAGTGCTGTTACTTTCATTAATCAATCTCACAGAAGGAGTGTTGGGTTCGAAAACAGAATGAAAAAAGCTATTAAATAAATTACAAATACTCGGACCATCATTAGCAATTTCATTATTCAAAAAAACTGAATCTGGAATATCTGAAGTTTGTTTCCTAGCCTTAATGTAGGACCAAAAATGTTTAGTGCTTGACCTAATATTTTCTTCCGTTCTATTTATAAACATATCATAACAAGACCTCTCCATTTCCTTCTGTCTGCTACGCAACGAACTAAATAATTCATAATCGCTGGTTCGGCCATATACCTTCCATTTTCTGTGAGTTTTAAGTTTCTTCTTTATAATTTTGACTAGGCAGCTAGAATACCAAATAGGATAGCGTTGTCCCTGTATACTGACTTTAGAAGGGACACAAATTTCTATAATTTCATTTACTATGGAATAAAATTTACTGACTGCGTCCTCTATGCAACTGGCCTCTAATTGACGTTCCCAATCAACGGCATCTAATTTTGAGCAAATGTTGGAATAATCTGCAGCACGGAAACGGCGCACGAGGCGAGGCTCCTGTCTCAACGGAGTGGGGGTGAGGCATGCGCGCCAGTCCACCCGCAGCGCCGGGTGGTGTCCGTCCTCGGTGACCAAAGGCGAGCCCCGACACACATCGCATATGCCATTCGATAGCACTAAATCCAACATCTTATTATTCTTATTTAGTATGTGATTAAATTGTTGTATTCCTGTCAAATTCATAAAAGCAGACATATTCTCAGTCAAACGATCGCATGAAGGATTAGACAAGACAAAACTTTTATTCTCAGAATTCTTCTCCGTCCACAGCGCATTACTAATATTAAAGTCTCCTAATACAATGAAATCATCATGCGGGTTATCCAAAATAATTTCCGATAAATAATCTACAAACTCGATTTCTGAATTGACTTGATCTGTACAGTGTGGAAAATAACCACAAAAAACGTGAAGATTTTTTTTATTGGGAGCTTGAGATAAACAAATATTTACTACGGTTACTTCTGCACCTTGAAAAAGCGGGGGAACGCGGGTAGAAAGAACATCAACGGCCAAGGCCCGGTTTACGGCAATCAGCGTGCCGCCCCCCAACGACCTAGCCTCATCCACGTAATCCCTATCAGTACGGTATACATTATATCTAGAATCAAAGAGTTCAGAGTTATAAATCCCTGGCAAAAGCCACGTCTCAGTAAGGCATATTATATCATAGTCATTGCATAAAATGTTACTTAAAAACGTATTTGTTTTTGTTCGCAACCCGCGAACATTTTGGTATAATATTTTAAAAATCATTTATGAAACTAACGCAAAAAAGTATCTTATATATAGTACACGACTCCGTCAATAGTACCTGCAAATAATTAAAAACATATTGTATCAACCATACCACCATCGTATTCAAGCACATATAAATATTACTAAAATGTAAACTTCGTCCCAGAGATAAAATTTCGCGTTCATGATACGTTGTTATAAGTTTAAAAGATCTTCGCAAATAAATAACTATTAACCAATTAAAATAATACCAAAGTTCGGATAAACAGCCAATTTGCATAGTTTTTTTAAGAATACCGACGTTCACAAGAATTGACAACGCAGGGCTAGTCAACCATTTGCCCACTCGGCCCGCAAGTAAGATCCCACAGTAAAATGCCTTCAAAAAGTTACACACACCTAAACTAAATTGCATACTTATATTATTAAAATCAATTCCTGAACGAAGCATGCCCAAACATAAACGTGATGAAATAAAAAAGATAAGTTTCGAACAAGGAAGTTGGCGACTAAGCTTAAAACCAAATGTTAAACAATAAATTAAACGATAATAAACATACTGCGTTACACTCATACAATTTTGTTTAACGCTTCTTCAGAGGTGATGTGAAGAACTGGTGACTTGTCATTACGACGGACCATTATTGTGCAATTGCGTACCCATACATATGCATAATTCTTCTCCTTGCATATAGACTTCGCTAGTTTAAAGAGACCCTTGTAATAGGACGAAAGATGATCATTTACATAAACGGAGTCCGTTGAATTAACAAATCCAAGGTCGCTGGCTTTGATACCCTTAAATTTTCTAACCGCCGCAAGGAAGTCGTCTTTCTTGTATCTGGATTGGAATTTTACAATAATCGGTTTAGGTTTCTTCGTATCATTGGAGTTCTTAACAGCCACTCTCGTAATGAAGTCGATGTCAGTCTGAGGATTAATCTCAATATTGCAATGGTTTCCCAACTTGGATATAATGTTGAACAAGTTTTCTCCTTCTTTTGAGGGCACACCATTGATCTGTACGTTTGAACGTCGTGTCCATTGTTCATTTCTTCTAGCACCTTCCTCTAAATCATTAATCTTTTTAGCCAGTTCAGTCACATCCAACTTGGCCGTCTCCAGGACAGTAACCCTTGCATCCAACTCCGTCATTTTAGTAGCCAAAGCATCGAACTTATCCGACACAAATGTGCTCAGATTCGACATCTGTTTCTTCAGACCCGCCATATCATCACGAATAGATGCTAACGCTGACAATTTATTCATTATCTCATTCATCTTGACAGATATAGAGGCAAGCGAAAGGTCTTCCTTTTCATCAGGTAAGAACAAAGGCTCCACAGCCTCGGAGCCCGGCACAGGTGATGACGAGTCGAGTTTGGATCCACTTCGGCACGACTCACACATCCACGCAGATCGACCCTCAGCTCCTAGCCTTCTGAAGCCTCTCTCGGTTAGGTTGGCACAACGATAGTGGTACACATGATTACACATTGAACACGTAGAACCGTCGCCCACTACGTCTTTACATTTAGGACACTTAGATGATTCAAGCATGCTCATCGCGGGCCGGAGATAGTAATAAAATAATTATTAACTTAAGAAAAAAATGTGACGTATGGTTACCGGGAATTAAAGCGACTCACTTTGGTTGATTTATATTGATGCAAACGTTACGAATATACTTAACTAGCGACCCGCCCCGGCTCCGCACGGGAAAATGGTTATTGTGTTGTGGGTTATCCTCCTTTAAGCATATTATGCATGTATTATACAAATAAACCTTCCTCTTGAATTACTCTATCTATTAAAAAAACCGCATCAAAATCCGTTGCGTAGTTTTAAAGATTTAAGCATACATAGGGACATAGGGAGGGACATAGGGACAGAAAAAGCGACTTTGTTTTATACTATGTAGTGATATACAAAATATATTAAAGAATTTATCCATAGCCACTCAGTTAATATTTTATGAAAAGCTTGTTCAAATGAAGTACAAACTCAATAATTTTACATCATTAATAAATAACGCAGTCTACTTTATTAAAATCCCGGAATTTCCACGTGCAGATTAAAAATCATCGTTGTTTATTTAAAATTCATTGCGCGTGCAAACAGTTTGGGCGTGAGTGGGGGGTGTGGGATTGAGGCCAAGGGGGGGTGTTACGGTGCAATTATCCCTGATTTCCATTGGCTATTACAATTAGCGGCATTATGTGTTAACTGCGTTCATACGCGGTATGCATGCGTGATGAGGAGAGCCGACGACGGGGTGCTGCTGTGGGAATTATTGTTTTGTCAATAACTGATTGTAACAAGTATCACCGTGCCAGATAGTGAGAGTCATGAAGAAATGGTCTCTCGAAAGACAGTAAGGAAAAAGTACCAAATTTACTCTATACAGACAACACTAACCGTAGTAGAACAGTGTCTGGAAATAGATACAATAGTTTTGAATAAAATTATGAATAAAATAGTTATGTCAGATACCTATTTGATCTGTAGAATCGAGAAAGAGAAAAGAACTATGTATAGTAGGTCTAGATTTGAAGGTGGATTATTTATTTATTTATTTTTAACAGAATTGCACAATCTTTACAGGCTAAGAATCCTAAAGCAATCGCGTAAGCAATTTTTGTATTACATACATATTATATTGATATAATATTAGATTTACCCATTAGGTGTAGATTTATCTTTATATTAAATGCTTAAATCTTTATAAAAGAATCAGTTGGTTCGCGGTTGTTGATATGTTAATTGTTACAGCTAATAAGCGTACTTTAATTAGCAAATACTCGCAGGCGCGAGAGCATCGGATCGTATTAATTGTGTTAGTACCCGCAAAGCGCAGACTGTTTGCCAGACGCGCTTTGATTGGCTGGCGCCATTCGCGCTACCATGCCGGCTTGGCGGCGAAGATACAGGTGAATACATGAAAGCTGCTGAGTAATTAATTATCCATCTAATATGTAAACAACCCTTTTCAGCTATTATGGTAGTGGGCTTAAAAGTATTGATGATTTTTTTTCTCTTTGATATCGTACTGAAACCACTCCACTCTAGTGATTAAAATGTTATATTTAGTAACCACTTTTAAAGATTAGCTGCCGTTCATGTAATGCAGTGAAGATTAGCTGTGATATATAACTTGATATGAAAATAAAAAATAGTATACCCTATTTTTTCATTCCAGCCAAAAGAGGTCCACTGTTGCTATTTTTTACCGCAAAAGAATCGCACTATTTGCTTTAGCAGCTAATCTCGAATACATTTATTTAAAAAAGTTTTCATGTACAATGTTCGTGACCCTTGAATCGCTGTAATCATCTAATCTGACGTGCTCATAGTGCCGATTCTATTACCGATATTCGACTAAGCCGCATTTATTGTAACGAATGTGTCACTCACTGCTGTTACTTGCATAAAAAGGAACGTCAAAATTTAATTAGATTTAACTTAACACTTAACTCAAAATATAAACACAAACAACGCACTAAGAAGTAAATAAACATAGTTACATACATCTATTTTAGCAGCTTTAAAAAACACATGCTTGCTGCTTGCTTATCGTGTGGGTTTTGAGGTAGATCGTCTAATAATATTTTTACTCAGCATACTTGTATACCACAATAATGTAAAAAAAAACATACAGTATTATTTGACTGTAATCAGGAACAACGGGGACAAAGATTCAATTAATAATTAATCTATAACCATGGTGTCCTTTAACGATAGTGTTTTTATTTTTTTGCAAAATTACATACACGTTTAATTGGTCGGATCGATAGCCAGACGCGTTCCTCCCATTGGCTGAACATTCCCCGTCCAATACAAGCGCACGTGCCCGAGAACAGTGACCAATGATGCGGAGTTCGAAATTCAAAAAAGCAGAGAAGAACAATACGACCGTTACTAATTTGATTCGTGACGTCACATTGGCGTCGCTGGTGATCGGGGGACGCCAGTTTGTTAAATAAAATAAAAAGTAAACGGTGCAGTCCGAGGCAGACAATTAAAATGTTAGTATTCATGTGTGTCCAACCTTATGTAACATTTTACACACATTCTCACATGTAGTTATTTATTTTTGTTATTGTAAATTGTAGCTTCTTGTGACGCGGCCTAGCTTATCTATCACATGCTCAAAAACAAAGTTCATCATACTAATTGCAACATACAGAATACAGACAGATATTGTTGCATGTAGAGATTGTGAAGCAGGCACTTAGAGCACTGTGATAATACAAAATTACATACCTATTAGAAGTTCCCTGGTAAAAAACAGGACCGTCATATAAGTATTTTGTAATAATTAGATTTTTTCTTAGAATTCTTAATTATTTTAATGGCAAAGTTCCATTGATTACGAAATGGTGTGTCTGGGTCTGGAACAAAATTTTGATTATTAGGGTTCGTTCTGAATGGAAACCATTCACATTCTAAAATCAATAAGAAAACAACTTCAAAGAACAAATTACACGAGTGCAATTGAAAAGTAAAGCCATTAGCTTCTTTTGTTGACTTTCGACGTGAATGACGTCAGCGGTGACGTCGAATTATGGTGATTGGCCGCCAATGGGACTGCTCAAAAGTACTGTTATTTTCATGACAGTAAAATAAATAAAAATATATGACAGTAAAGCTTGTATACCAATAAAAATAAAAATGTCGCACATAGAAAACAATTATCATAAGAATATCCCTATGCACGTTTTATTTAAAATAATTTTATGAATCAAATCAACATTTATCTGAATTATGAAATTGTTTTTTGAAAATACCTACAAAATTAAATGATTAAGACTTAAATTGATTTAAAATTGTAGGATAGAAAGTGAGATCCGACATGTACAATGACGTCATTGCTATATGTCTACCATAGTTATTTTCATACAAAAAGTTGTTTTGCAGAAAGAGACAAATTGATTAGCTTATAAATTGTATATCTCAGTAGTTATTCAGTCGATTTTGTTACTGTTTTCATTGTTGTCATTATAATTTGGGATCATCATCATCATCATCTTAGCCGAAAGACGTCCACTGCTGGATAAAGGGTCTCCCCCAAGGATCTCCACAGTGATCGGTCCTGCGCTGCCCGCATCTAGCGGCTTCCCGTGACCCTCACCAGATCGTCGGTCCACCTCGTGGGGGGCCTGCCTACACGACGTCTTCCGGCGTGCGGCCGCCATTCAAAAACCTTTCT
>CAOKYR010000431.1:0-20868 GCA_948473455.1 Teleiodes luculella | reverse complement strand
ATTAAAACATAATTCTATAGAATACCTACCGACCGAGGCTACCTGGTCAACCTCGACATTTTTAAAACTAACTATATCTCGACTGAAAATATTGATATTTTGATCGGACTTTTTTGTTTTTCCTGCGTGTTTAATTTTACCCGAGTGTGCTGTGCACTTTTTGGAGCGATCTTGCGCGAATTTTTCAGTTTTTAGCGAAATTTCAGTTTTTTCATACATTGTTAAATTTCAAATTTGCATAACTCGCGATCGGCTTAACCGATTCGCGTGATTTAAATTCTCAATAGCCTGGTGCATTGTTCTTCACATCCTGACTGCGTGACGACGCGCTTGCGCGCCATCCGCCATATTGACTTTTTCAAAAACACCCATTTTTCAGGGTTTTTTCTAAATTGCCAAAAAAATTTCTATTACCGCTACCCTGAAAATACTTACCATCGTGTCCAGCGTCGCAAGCCGCATCCAACGACGTGTCGCACGCCGTGATCCGGCACCTGAAAAGCGAAAAATTTCAAATTAAAACATAATTCTATAGAATACCTACCGACCGAGGCTACCTGGTCAACCTCGACATTTTTAAAACTAACTATATCTCGACTGAAAATATTGATATTTTGATCGGACTTTTTTGTTTTTCCTGCGTGTTTAATTTTACCCGAGTGTGCTGTGCACTTTTTGGAGCGATCTTGCGCGAATTTTTCAGTTTTTAGCGAAATTTCAGTTTTTTCATACATTGTTAAATTTCAAATTTGCATAACTCGCGATCGGCTTAACCGATTCGCGTGATTTAAATTCTCAATAGCCTGGTGCATTGTTCTTCACATCCTGACTGCGTGACGACGCGCTTGCGCGCCATCCGCCATATTGACTTTTTCAAAAACACCCATTTTTCAGGGTTTTTTCTAAATTGCCAAAAAAATTTCTATTACCGCTACCCTGAAAATACTTACCATCGTGTCCAGCGTCGCAAGCCGCATCCAACGACGTGTCGCACGCCGTGATCCGGCACCTGAAAAGCGAAAAATTTCAAATTAAAACATAATTCTATAGAATACCTACCGACCGAGGCTACCTGGTCAACCTCGACATTTTTAAAACTAACTATATCTCGACTGAAAATATTGATATTTTGATCGGACTTTTTTGTTTTTCCTGCGTGTTTAATTTTACCCGAGTGTGCTGTGCACTTTTTGGAGCGATCTTGCGCGAATTTTTCAGTTTTTAGCGAAATTTCAGTTTTTTCATACATTGTTAAATTTCAAATTTGCATAACTCGCGATCGGCTTAACCGATTCGCGTGATTTAAATTCTCAATAGCCTGGTGCATTGTTCTTCACATCCTGACTGCGTGACGACGCGCTTGCGCGCCATCCGCCATATTGACTTTTTCAAAAACACCCATTTTTCAGGGTTTTTTCTAAATTGCCAAAAAAATTTCTATTACCGCTACCCTGAAAATACTTACCATCGTGTCCAGCGTCGCAAGCCGCATCCAACGACGTGTCGCACGCCGTGATCCGGCACCTGAAAAGCGAAAAATTTCAAATTAAAACATAATTCTATAGAATACCTACCGACCGAGGCTACCTGGTCAACCTCGACATTTTTAAAACTAACTATATCTCGACTGAAAATATTGATATTTTGATCGGACTTTTTTGTTTTTCCTGCGTGTTTAATTTTACCCGAGTGTGCTGTGCACTTTTTGGAGCGATCTTGCGCGAATTTTTCAGTTTTTAGCGAAATTTCAGTTTTTTCATACATTGTTAAATTTCAAATTTGCATAACTCGCGATCGGCTTAACCGATTCGCGTGATTTAAATTCTCAATAGCCTGGTGCATTGTTCTTCACATCCTGACTGCGTGACGACGCGCTTGCGCGCCATCCGCCATATTGACTTTTTCAAAAACACCCATTTTTCAGGGTTTTTTCTAAATTGCCAAAAAAATTTCTATTACCGCTACCCTGAAAATACTTACCATCGTGTCCAGCGTCGCAAGCCGCATCCAACGACGTGTCGCACGCCGTGATCCGGCACCTGAAAAACAAAAATTTCCCCGCCCAACCCACCCTTGTGTGGCTTTGGTACATTAACTCGGACAAATTTTGAAATTTTGTTTTCTTTAAATTTTATTTTTAGGACTTTATTGAGTCTTCCACAGTTTCTGAGGAAGGGTTTATCAGTGTTTTTCAAACCCTTATAATTATTCGTAATTTTTTACAAATTACTTCTTTTTATATTTGAATATTGACGACCATACCACCGACATGTCGGTACATAGAACACCTGATAAAAGGACCGGGGGCGAAAACTCACCTCTAAACATAGAGACAAGCGTCAGACGCAGCATTGGGGAGTGGGAGGCTGCAAATTCAGACCCCGTCAACCTTACAAGCTTGACTCAGACGACGCAGGCAGGGCCTGCAAAAGCAAGGACGAGGCAAACTATGTCACAGGACCGGAAGATCTCAGCGGCTGTTCCAAAAGCTCCCCGTTTAGATCCTATCTCACCCCAGGTGAAACCCATAAATAGGGTAGCTGAAGCCAGATATTGCTTAAATAAAGCCAAATTGAACCTAAACAATTCCCGGAACATAAAGACGGACATCAAAGTAAACGTCATAGAAGCTATAGACAGGCTCTACGAGCTGGTTAAGGAGTCTGAAGCAGACTCTAAGAAGAAACTGGAACATGAAAAAGATGTCCGTGGGAGAGTGGAGGACGTTCTACCGGAGATTGACTCTACTTTCTCCATTAGCATGACCCAGACTCCAATTACTACGCAGTTAGAGCAGCAAACAAAGCTTCTCAAGGAATATGGCAAAAAACTGGAAGAACTTAAGGAGTCTGTGGACAAACAGGGAGACACTCTAGGGCGAATGACAACAGCGACCTATGCAAACATCACAGCTACCCAGCCTAGTCTCACTAAGCCTCTACTGGGACGAACCACCTTACACTCCGTCATGGTCTCTTCCAAGGACGAAACGGACTCGGGAGAGGACATCCTTAATAAGGTACGGAAAGTCGTCGACGCGAAAGAAGGATGGGTAACCGTAGAAAGAGTAAGGAAAGCTAGAGATAGGAAAGTGATAATGGGCTTTAAGACTACGGAAGAAAGGGATAGGGCAAGAGGCAGACTTCAAAAAGAAGGGACGGACCTCAGCGTCGAGGAGGTGAAGAACAAAGACCCGCTGCTGGTTCTCTTCAGCGTTCTCAACATCCATACGGACGAGGACGTTTTGAAAGCGCTTCGCAACCAGAACCGGGAGGTTTTTCACGGCCTCGATGATGAGGAAAATAGAGTGGAAGTGCGCTACCGGCGGAGAACAAGAAACCCGCATACAGGACACATCGTTGTGCGCGTCTCGCCGACCATCTGGCGAAGGGCAATTGGACTGGGGTTCGTACGCATTGACCTGCAGAAGATCAGAGTGGATGACCAATCTCCGCTGGTCCAGTGCACAAGGTGCCTGGGCTACGGACACGGAAAGCGCCACTGCACCGAATCCACGGACATGTGCAGTCACTGTGGTGGCCCTCATTTGAGGTCTGAATGTGCTGATTGGTCAGTGGGAACACCTCCAAAATGCCGTAACTGTGCTGCTGCAAAACTGGGCAACATAGAGCACAACGCTTTTGCTCACGAATGCCCAACGCGGCGGAAATGGGACGAATTGGCACGAACGTCGGTAGCGTATTGCTAAGGGCACCCAAGGCAATGCGGCATTATACAAAATTGTGCAGGCGAACCTCCAACGAAAGAAACTGGCGACCAATGAACTATTGCTTGAATCTAAAAAGCGAGGGGTGGCTGTCGCTCTTATCCAGGAGCCTTACTTGGGAACAGACAAAGTAATGAAAGGTCGAAAGGGATTCAGGGTGTTCCAAAGCATCAACCCAGGAAATGGGACTGTAAAGGCGGCAGTTGTTGTGTTTGATGAAAAACTAACAGTTATACAGTACCCAAAACTCACCACAAACAACATTGTTGTGGTGGGAATCCGAACTGATGCTTGGGAAATCACCCTGGTCTCTTATTACTTTGAAAAAGACCAACCCATAGAACCGCGACTAGACCACCTCGGTAAAATAAAAAAAGAGATAGGTTCTAAAAGCTGGCTGATTGGAGGTGACGCCAACGCAAAAAGTACGTGGTGGGGAAGCCCGATCATTTGCCACAGAGGTGAGACGCTGGCTGAGACTCTCGAGGAACTAGGGCTCAACATACTCAACTCAGGCCGGATCCCAACTTTCGACACGATAAGAGGTGGAAAGCGCTACACGAGTTATGTGGACGTAACTGCGTGCTCTACAGATATCCTTGACTTGGTATGCGACTGGAAGGTGGATGAGGGTCTAACGAGCTCGGACCACAACGGCATAGTATTTGACATCTTATTGAAAAGGAGTGAGGGAGTCAGGGTACTCAGAACCACGAGAGTTTTTAACACCAGGAAAGCAAAGTGGTCTGACTTTCGTGAGAAACTCAGCCAACTTTTGCAAGAACGAGATATCACGCTCTCGAGTTTAAATAAAATTAACTCCGTGGAACAAATAGATGAGACCATTGGCGCCCTCACAAAAGCTATCCAAGACGCATGTTCCACAACAATGCCTAAAAAGAAACCAAAAGATGTACTTACCCTGCCGTGGTGGTCCGAGAAGTTGGCCGAAATGAAGAAGTCAGTCGCTACCAAGAAGCGTAGAGTCCGTTGCGCTGCCCCAGCTCGAAGGTCGAAAGTTGTGGAAGAATACCTGAAAGAGAAAGAGGAGTATGAAAGTTTCGCAGCCAAAGCTCAAATCGAGAGCTGGAAGGACTTCTGTTGCAAACAGGATAGGGAGGGGGTTTGGGAGGGGATTTACAGAGTGATTGGAAGAACTGCACGTAGGGAAGAGGACCTGCCGTTGGTAAACCAAGGGGAAGAACTGGATGAGGAGGGGTCTGCTAAATTATTAGCGGAAACCTTCTACCCAGAAGATCCCCCGGAAAAAGACAATCCCTACCACCAAGAAATAAGGATCAAGGCGGAAGACGTGAACGCAGACGAACAAGCTGAGACCTGTGACCCGCCGTTCACAATGTTTGAACTTAAGAAAGCGTGCAGTTCTTTCAATCCTAAAAAGGCTCCGGGTGAGGACGGCCTAACTGCAGACATATGCCTTCAAGCAGTGGAAGCTAACCCTGCACTTTTCTTGGCAATCATGAACAAATGCTTGTCATACCATCATTTTCCCGAGGATTGGAAGGTGGCAACAGTAATCGTTCTTAGGAAACCAGGAAAGGAGGATTACACAATCCCCAAAGCCTATAGACCCATCGGCCTCCTTCCGGTTCTCGGGAAGATATTTGAAAAGATGCTGGTGGCCCGCCTCAAGTTCCATCTAATACCGAGGATGAGTACCCGCCAGTATGGATTCATGCCGCAGAGAAGCACCGAAGACTCCCTCTACACACTTATGGAAATCGTTCGCGAAAAATTGGACGAAAAGAAGGTCATAGTGATGATATCGCTAGATATAGAGGGAGCCTTCGATAGCGCATGGTGGCCTGCCATTAGAGTCCGTCTGGCGGAGGAAAAGTGTCCTCTGAACTTGAGGAGGACTTTCGACAGCTATCTGCGCAACAGAAGGGTAAAGCTTAGGTACGCCGGAAAAGAGATTGAAAGGCAAACAAGCAAGGGCTGTGTCCAAGGATCCATTGGAGGACCTATATTATGGAACCTTCTCCTAAACCCACTCCTCAAAAACCTGGAAGAAAGAGGTATTTATTGCCAGGCGTTTGCCGATGATGTTGTGCTGCTCCTCGATGGTGACACCACACATGAGGTCCAGAAGATGGCAAATGCAGCTCTCGAACATGTTCGGGCGTGGGGTGACCATAATAAACTAAAATTCGCACCGCAAAAGACCATGGCAATGGTAATAACCAGAAAATTAAAATATGATACCCCGCGCCTGAGCATGGGCGGAGCTCCCATAAGCCTGACAAAGGAAATCAAGATGCTGGGTGTCACCATCGATGACAAGCTGACGTTTAATGCTCACGTCTCAAAGGTCTGCCGGAAAGCCATCGGGGTGTATAAGCAGCTATCCAGAGCAGCCAAAGCCAGCTGGGGGCTCCACCCTGAAGTGATACGGGTAATTTACACCGCCACGATAGAGCCAATCATACTGTATGCCGCCAGCGCATGGGCACCAGCCGTAGATAAGCTAGGAATTATCAAACATCTTGGAACAGTGCAACGAGGCATAGCACAAAAGCTTTGTAAAGCTTATCGTACTGTTTCCCTGAACGCTGCTCTCGTAATATCTGGTATACTTCCGCTCGACCTCCGTGTTCGTGAGGCAGCTTTGCTTTACAAGGCTCGAAGAGGAGAGCCTCAGGCAGTACTGGGGGACAGGGAGGTCGAGAGGATGGCGCCAGCGATAGGCACCCTGCATCCAGCGGAGCAGATGAAGATTGAAGTGTCCAACCTAGCAAATCAAGAGCAAGTGGATGCCCAGAATGGTCTGGAGGTCCATATTTATACGGACGGGAGCAGGATTGATGGTAGGGTTGGCGCCGCCCTGTCCATTTGGACTAGTGGGACCGAGACCAGGGCCATCAAGCTTGCTCTCCCGGGCTACAGCACGGTGTATCAGGCGGAATTGCTGGCGATATGCGTGGCAACTAGGGAGATCGTTAAGAATAAAAAAGCGGAAACGTTCGGAATCTTCAGCGACTCGATGGCAGCTCTCCAAACAGTGCAAAATTACGATTGCCTCCATCCGCTAGCGGTTGAAATCAGAGACAACCTGAGAGTGATGTCTCTCCAGAATAAAAAAGTATCAATGTTCTGGATCAAAGCACACGCCGGATTGGTAGGCAATGAGAGAGCCGACACCTTAGCCAAAGAGGCCGCTGGAGATTCCAAACGCAAACCAGTTTACGACCGATGCCCGATCTCGTATATCAAGCGTAGCTTACGCTCTGAGACGCTTCTAACATGGAACCAGAGATACATAAACGGCGACACGGCATCCACAACAAAAGTCTTCTTCCCCTGTGTTGTGACGGCTTACAGGATAGTGCGAAAGATGGAGATAACGATGCTGAGAACACAAATACTGACGGGGCATGGCGGGTTCTCCGAATACTTGAATCGCTTCAAGTGTAAGGAGAACCCTTCATGCCCTTGCGATTCTTCAACAGCTGAAAGCATTATCCATGTCCTCGTAGAGTGTCCGATCCACTGCAAAGATAGGCACGACATGGAACAGAAAATAAATTTCAAGATAGAATATAATACAATAAAAGAAATAATGTTAAATAAAAATAGGTACAAGTTCTTAGAATTCTGCGAAAAAATTGCTAGAATAGTGATAGAAAGAAATAAAACTGCATAGGAAATTAATGCTTTACTAAATATCTGGTGCATATTATAGTTAAGCATGAAATAAAATGAGTATAAAAATAATAATTTGGAAGCAGTTCTAAGATAAAAAGACAAAAAAAAAATAATAATTAAGATATATTTATAAAAGAATAGAAAATTAAAGTTGCAAAAATACATAATAACTATCTTAAAATAAGCACATTATTACTAAATGTAAACTAAACGACAAGAAGGAAAGAAATGACTCCGATTATGTTGGAGGTATGTGAGAATTAAAAAAAAAAAAAAAAAAAAAAAAAAAAAAAACCTAACCTAACCTAACCTAACCTAACCTAACCTAACCTAACCTAACCTAACCTAACCTAACCTTTTTTTTTTTTTTTTTTTTTTTTTTTTTTTTTTTTTTTTTTTTTTTTGACGCGGGGAATGCGTTACGCACGATGTGTGGGACTCCCGGCGCCCTGAAAAGGGCACTGCTCCGCCCTGAGAAGGACGGGGTATACCCACTAAACCCCGCGGTGTTCCACCTGGCACCATTAGAGCGGGAACACGGGTACGCTTTCGCATTCTTCCGCGAACCCGCCGGTGCTGTCCGCTCGCACGAACCCTCCAGTTGTTCTCGGGGTGGGAGGAGCCCGCGGCTGATCGCTCCTTCCATCAACCACGAGCTCCCCCCACCCCGATCTCCTAAACGGCGTGATCTGCGAGGAACACGACGCAGATCACACCCTCCTCCTCGGCCTCCACTCCACCAGTATTGTAGCAGACTCCATCGAGAGTCTGCTACTGGGAGGCCATGTGGCAGATCAGGTCTGTGGCTCTGCCACCGACCACCTCGGCCGCAGAGGATAGGGCAAGCGGCGCACCGTTATACCGGCATGCCTCCTCCTCTGCGGCCCCACCAGTGCCGTTCCCAAGGAACGGCCACGCCAGCTCGCAGGGGATAGAGAGACGATCGCTCCCACCCCCCGCGATCTCGCCTCGGCCGCAGAAGATAGGGAGAACGGCGCACCGTAATACCGGCACTCCTCTTCCTCTGCGGTCCCACCTCGTTGCGCGTCCGCAGCGGGCTTTTCAGTCCGCTGGGAGCGCCCTCCTCGGGCCAGCCGCAGGCCGGCCCTGGTTGCCTCTTCGCTTCACCGTGGGTGACCAATCCACGGTTACTAGAGCCCCCCCGCCACGACAAGGCGAGCAACCATCGGGGGGGAACCTAACCTAACCTAACCTAACCTAACCTAACCTAACCTAACCTAACCTAACCTAACCTAACCTAACCTAACCTAACCTAACCTAACCTAACCTAACCTAACCTTTTTTTTTTTTTTTTTTTTTTGACGCGGGGAATGCGTTACGCACCTTACCTTCCGTTGGGGGAGACGGAAGGCGTGTGTGGGACTCCCGGCGCCCTGAAAAGGGCACGGCTCCGTCCTGATAAGGACGGGGTATACCCACTAAACCCCGCGGTGTTCCTGCATCGCCTGAGTGGTGGTGACATGGGTATCCGGACGAGCCTTAGTCTTCCACATCACCACCGGCGACCTGCCCGCCTACATAAGGCCGGGCCCGGCATGCCCCCTCTGATTGGGGGGGCTGGTGGGAATAACCGGGAACACCGGGTTATTTCCACCCGACGAAGGTAGTGGCCTGTGCAATGCAGGCGGCGGCGCCCCCGCGTCTCCGGCCTGCTGACCACCACCAGGGATGAGGAGATGACGGTCATACATCCGCCTTCTCATCCCTCTTCTACGTCGGCGGAGCGATGGTGCGAATGGATCATCCTCTCGCTCACGCTCCGCGGCCTCCTTTTGTGAGATAACTTCTTCACAGAAGGAAGCTACCGCCTTCCAGGCTCCTTCACTATCAAGCATGGCATTGACCACGCTTGGCAGTGAAAGGTCCTGGCCAACGACTGCGCAAAGCACACGGCGCTGCTCCTCCCAGTTTGGACAAACTGCGAGGGTATGCTGCGCTGTGTCCTCCGCCGCACCACAGTGGTGGCACGACGCGGTTTCCTCCCTCCCGATTCGGTGAAGGTACGTTCCGAAGCATCCATGCCCGGATAGCACCTGCACCAAACGGTAGGTGAGAAAGCCGTGCGGACGTTCTACCCATTGGTCCACGACTGGACCGATAGTGTCCAGAGTGCGGCGTCCATATTGCGCTCGAGCCAGTTCCTCTGTCCACAACCGGAACATGGCTGCCCTTTCTTCCAATCTTTTTGCGCTTATCTCGTCTGGTGCCAGTCGCCAGCCCTGCGCTTTCTGCGCTGCCGTCCATTCATAAACGGCAGCCAAAATGCCAGCTTCCAGCTCCCAGGGAGGAGTGCCGGCAATGGCGCAAGCGGCAGAGTGCCCCACAGTGCAATAGGCTCTCGCCACTCGCCCTGCTATGACCCGTTGGGGCCTGCGGAGGAGAGCCGCATTCTCTCTCCTAGCGACTGCGTCCACCCATATTGGCGCACCATAGAGAGCCATGCTCTTTAGGATTCCGGCATAAAGGCGCCGGCATCTGGTTTTTGGTCCTCCTACATTCGGAAGGAGCCAGCTAAAGGAACCAGCCGCCTTGATAAGACGCGCTGACAGTGCGCTGAAGTGCGCTCCGAAACGCCACTGCCCGTCTAACGTTAGGCCCAGATATTTCATTTGGGTCTTCACTTCCACCCGCACCCCGCCGACGATGATGTGAGGGTCTGGAGGGGTACGCTGCCGGGGGCCAGGAAAGAAAAGAGCCTCTGTCTTTTCTAGAGCCACCCGCAGACCCAGGCGACGGATCCTCTCTGCGACTAAGGTCCCACCCGCCGAGGCCAGCCGCGCTGCCGCTTCGAAGGTTTTTCCTCGGGCTGTGACCAGAGTGTCATCTGCGTAACAGATGACACTCATGCCCGCCAGAAGTGCACCTCGGAGCAGCCAATCATAACCGATATTCCACAGGAGCGGCCCAAGTACCGACCCCTGTGGAACACCGGTCTCAGCGCTTCTACGACCCAAGTTACCGTCTCTATTAATGAAAAGGACCTCACGGTCCTTAAGATAGTCGGCCAACAAGGTTTGCATGTAAAGAGGCACTCCATGATAGCGGAGGGCCTCTAAAATTGCGGAGTGAGGTATAGAGTTAAAGGCGTTGGCTATATCAAAAGATACAGCCAACACTCCCTCTCCCCTCTCTGCAGCCTCCTGGGTGACGCTTTTAAGTCTCTTCAGGGCATCAATTGTGGACCGGCCTTCCCGGAAACCAAACTGTTTGTCGGACAAATCTGGGCCGGTCGAAGATAAGTGCTCCTTCAGACGGGAAGCTATGATCCCTTCGAAGAACTTCCCCGCCTCTATCAGGAGCACTATTGGTCGATACCCTGACGGTGCATTAGCAGGTCGTCCCTCTTTGCGCAGCAGGCATAACAGTCCCTCCTTCCAAGATTTCGGGAACTTCCCAGCCTCAAAGCAACGATCAAAGAGGTCCCGAAATCTGTCCTCCATAAATCGTACGACGATAGCTAGCACTTTTGCCGGTACACCGTCGAGACCCGGCGCCGTCTTTTTCAGACGAAGGCGCAATGCCGCTCCTCTGATCTCCTCGACTGAGACTGGATCAAATCCGTCAGTCGGAGGAACACTTCCAACCGGGGGATTCATACCTGGAGGGGCAATGAATTCTGTGCGGTCAGGGAACAAAGCCCGCACCACCTCCTCTAAAAGGCTGGGCTCGAGAGTCTCTGTCAGTGGGGGACCAATAGGGCGCAGTTTGTTGCGCGCCGCCTTGTACGGTCTCCCCCACGGATCGTTGTTGAGACCCTCAAGCATCTCCTCTCTGGCCCTGTCTTTCGCCGACGCTATCGCCGCTTTGAGGACGCGCTTTGCCTCTTGATAAGAGGCATATAGGCGGTCCTCGTTTTGTTCGTCTCTGCGGCGGCGGCGGCGGCTTCGCGAGTATTCCCTCCGGGCTGCTACACAAGCTGCACGAAGGTCTGCTATTTCTACCGACCACCAATAAACGGCCCCACGAGGGGGAGGCCGGCAGGATCGAGGCATGCTTGCGTTGCACACCTCAGTCATAGCCTCTTGCAGCTGAGCAGCGGCCACGTCCACATTAGAACTGGTGGGAGCACCAAACCAGTCCTGCACAAATGCCGCCTCACAAGCCATATCTCGGTCCAAACGGGTAAGGGCCCATCTGGGAAACGGTGACTGGCCTGAACGAGCCGCTCTCTGAGGATGTAGGGTGGAGAACTCTATCCGGATATATCTATGGTTAGAAAGGTTCTCCACCATATCTACCTGCCATTTGGACACGTGTGCAGCAAGTGCAGGGGTGGCGAACGTGACGTCCACCACTGACCCTCCCTGCCGGTGCAAACACGTGTGAGTTGCCCCTCTGTTAAGGAGGGACAGGCCAGCCGACGTGGCCCAAAGCTCCAGAGCCCGTCCTCTGGGATCGGTGGCGGGATTACCCCAAGCTCTCGATTTGGCATTCAAGTCTCCCAGGACTAAAACCCACCTGAAGGCTGAGATAGCGCGTCCCACCACGGCCCCTAACTCCTGCAGAAAGCCCTCAAACTCTGATAGAGGGCGGTTGGGAGAGAAGTAAACGCCCACAAGAGCTATCTCCCCCCACGCGGCGGCCACGTATCCCTGTCCTCTCTCGATAACTGAAAGAGGAGGGGAGTCTGAGGAAGACCGCGGGATGATTGCCACCAAGCCGTCCCGGTCACCCACCCAGTTGGGAGGCACCGAGTACGGCTCGGCTACAACGGCTACTCCAGCCGACCACTCTGCCAGAGTCTGAATCAGCAGATCTTGAGCCGCCCTGCAGTGATTCAGGTTGCCCTGGATCATTGTGCGTTGTGCTAAAGTCGACATTTAATCAGACATTGCACCAGTTCCTTCATTGTTCGGGCGAGCCCGAACGGTTGCAGTGGCAGGCTGGATCAGAGCCTGTATTCTACCCTTCTTTGCGGGGGGATTACACTTCTTCCCTCCCATGACGTGATCTGCGGGCCTTCCACTGGCCGCACAGATAGCGCACTTTGCCTTCTTCTCGGTGCAGGAAGCGGCCTTGTGGCCGGCTTGCCCGCAGCGGAGACAAAGCTCGGCCCTGTCCACATCCGACGGACACAGTGCCCGCGTGTGTCCAGTGGCGTAGCACCGGAAGCAGCGTAACGGCTGTTGTTCAAGTGCTCGGACTGTGCACGAGCTGAGACCAATCATCAGCCGCCCCTTGCTAAGGATGGTTTTGGCGGCAAGCACAGGACACTGAAGGCGTACAGTGCCCAGTCCTCCACGACCACGTCGGACGTCACTTGCCTTTATTAGCTCCGCAGAGCAACCGCCAATCGAAGCGATTGCTGCCACCACGTCGCTCTTGGTGACAGAATCCTCCAAACTGCAGACCTCTATGGAGGACAAATTTGTCGGCCTGGTGACATTGGCCAAGTCTGACACAGCCTCCTTCAGTTTTGCCGCAAATGAGTTGGCATGGGTGTCACGCTCCGCTCCAGGGAACTCGAAGATTCGAGCCCCTGTCTGAGTCTGGCGACAGGTAACGGTTTGAATGCCCATTTCGGCGGGCTTAACCGTCTCGCGCGCTTTAATGAGCACCGCCTCGTATGTGACCCCCCGTTCCGCAGCCTCGGGTGAGATGGTCACCACAACTGCGGCGGTTTTAGGGGGCAACAGTTGGGCTTTCTTGGCCGGTGTGGCAGAAGTTTTGCCGCCAACGTTTTTCCCCTTTCCAGTCGATGTCGACGGTTTGGGGTCTGAAGAAGGGACTGCCTTCTTATGCTTCTTCTTCCCCCTCTTTCCTACCCGGATCCAACCATCGTTGGCGGCAGTGGTGGAGGGGAGCAACACATCTTCTACAGATGCCTGTGAGGGTGTTGGGGCCACAGACCTCAAAGACTTGGACGGACCAGGTCGCGGCTCAGGAATTGGCGGAACCGTCTCCGCGGACCTAACTGCCTTTAGCGCCCCAGGATTTGGCTTAGGTTCAGCTACACGTGATGGGGTCTCTACAGCCTTGGTTTTCTTCCCCTTACCTTTACCCTTGGTGGGTTTAGGTTTGGGAAGCAAAGCAGTTTCGGCCTCAATACCCTCCGACAAATCCATGACCGGGTCCAGGATACGTTTGGTGGCAGACGAATTGGCCACTAGACCACTCTGAGTCAGCCTCTTTTGGTCTGCAGCGAGTGGAGGACGTATCCTTTTCTCCGGCAAGAGGCGGTCTTCGATGCCTGCCAGGCAGGACCGAGTAAAAGCCCTTTCCTCCATAACGACCTTGCGTATAAGAGACTCAAAGTCAGCAGGCAGGGGTGGCTGAGAGGACTGAGAGGCCATCAAATTTTCAGTCACCGACCCAATCGTAGTTGTCGGAGCAGCTGAGGCAGCTGATACGGAAGAGACAGTCTGCGCCACCGAATGTCCGGTGAGTTTCGCCTGTATTTCCTCCAACTGCCGCCTCATGCTCGTCATCTCTGCCTGCAAACGAACATTGGTCGCCTGCAGCCTTTGCGTCTCTTCTGAGACGGAGCGCCTCGAGAGTTCCTCCATGATTGCTTTGAGGGAGCAAGCTCTAGTTTTCAAGCTCTTTTGGAAGGTGCCTTTGAGGTTGGAGGACTTGGCAGCGATTTCAATAATCTCCGCGGTGTCCTCCTCTACCATCACTAAGAGCTCGTCCACTGTCTTGTCCTCAAAGTTGGAAAGAGACACTCCATATCCGTGCTTGGCACGAGCAAGGCGGGTCTGGCGTTCTTTTTCAGCCACCCTTTCCTCTAACTCCATCTGGAGTCCTTCTTTCTTGAGCCTGTTGAGCTCTTTTTGAGCCTCTGATAGGCCAACGTAATGCCCTGTGGTGGGCTTTCGTCCACGCTTTGGAACGGCAGCCTTCTTGGCTGACTTGTTCGATGGGGTGTCGGATAGAGATCCTCCTTGCCCGTCCTGCTTGCGTTTGCGCAGATATTTGCCACATTCGCTGGTTATCGACGCATCAGTGAGGGTAGACGCATCTGAGTCAGACATGTCCTCCTCTCTGAAAAATCGGGAACCACCCGGAGATGCCACCGAAGTGGCTCGGCTTGAAGCCGAAAATCTAAAACATGCACCAGCGTTGCCGCCGATGCTCGTAGATGGGGTGACTTCGAGATCCTCCTCCTCTAGTCCAGGATCTCTTGGTCGAGCGAACAACTTCTGAGAGTCGTCCATTGCACTCACAATAATCGCACACAACAAATTTGCTCCTAGTCGCCACTGCGTGACCGCGCACGAACTAGGGCCAACGCCAATACAAGAATACTCGATTCGCACTCAAATTCGCCCACAATTTCGCCCTTGCGAGTTCTGCCACCTAGTTCGCCACTGCGTGACCGCGCACGAACTAGGGCCCAGGCCTGACGACGGGGACGTATCGCAAGAACGTAGATCAATAACACTCAGATCAACATTGTGGGCCAGGCCCAACCTAACCTAACCTAACCTAACCTAACCTAACCTAACCTAATGTTACGGAACCGAACTATGTTAACGATAACGATAACGATAACGGTTTCCGAAACGGTTACGGAAACGGTTACTGAAACGGTTACGGAAACGGTTAAAGAAACGGTTACTAAAACGGTTACGAAAACGGTTACGAAAACGGTTACGAAAACGGTTACGGTAAATATAACGAAAACGGTTACGGAAATGGTTTCGGTTACAGTTACGATTACGGTTACGGAAACGGTTACTGAAACAGTTACTTAAACGGTTATTGAAACGGTTACGGAAACGGTTACTAAAACGGTTACGAAAACGGTTATGGTAAAGATAACGAAAACGATTACGGAAACGGTTTCGGTTACGGTTACTGTTACGGTTACGGAAACGGTTATGAAAAAGGTTATGGAAAAGGTTACGGAATCGGTTACTGAAACGGTTACTAAAACGGTTACGGAAACGGTTACTATAACGGTTACGGAAACGGTTACTAAAACGGTTACGAAAACGGTTACGGTAAAGATAACGAAAACGGTTACGGAAACTGTTTCGGTTACGGTTACGGTTACGGAAACGGTTACGGAAACCGTATCGGAAACGGTTACAGATACGGTTACGGAAACGGTTTCGGGAAAGGTTACGGAAACGGTTATGAAAAAGGTTATGGAAAAGGTTACGGGTTCGGTTACTGAAACGGTTACTGAAACGGTTACGGTAAAGATAACAAAAACGGTTACGGAAACGGTTTCGGTTACGGTTACGGTTACGGTTACAATAACGGTTAAAGTTAGTGGGTTAATAAGGCCGTAAATTCGAATAGTTTCAACTTATTTCTAGCGTCATAGCTGGCAAAAATTTCAAGTCGACAAACTTGGCTAAAATCAACGAATATTTTTAAAATTTTCTATTCAGTGGCGTATAATGAACCGCCGCCACCCGCCGCAACTAAAAAAAACAACAAAAATAAGTTTGAAAAAAAAGTGCTACGAAGGTGCTACGAAGTGCTACGAAGTGCTACGAAACCGCTACGAAAACTCAAAATATTAAAGTTTGCAGAAATCGATAAAAAGTTAGTGGGTTAATAAGGCCGTAAGTACTATTCGAATAGTTTCAACTTATTTTTAGCGTCATAGCTGGCAAAAATTTCAAAGTCGACAAACTTGGTCAAAACAAACGAATATTTTTAAAATTTTCTATTCAGTGGCGTATTATGAACCGCCGCCACCCGCCGCAACTAAATAAAAAAGCAAAAGATGAGTTTTGAAAAAAAGTTCTCCGAAGGTGCTACGAAGTGCTACGAAGTGCTACGAAGAGCTACGAAACCGCTACAAAAACTCAAAATATTAAAGTTTGCAGAAGTCGATAAAAAGTTAGCGGGTTAATAAGGCTGTACTATTCGAATAGTTTCAACTTATTTTTAGCGTCATAGCTGGCAAAAATTTCAAAGTCGACAAACTTGGCTAAAATCGACGAATATTTTTAAAATTTTCTATTTAATAGTCTACTATGAACCGCCGCAACAAACCTAACCTAGCTAAACCTACACTTACCTAACCTAACCTAATGTTACGGAACCGAACTATGTTAACGATAACGATAACGGTTTCCGAAACGGTTACGGAAACGGTTACGGAAACGGTTACTGAAACGGTAACTAAAACGGTTACGAAAACGGTTACGATAACGGTTACGGTAAAGATAACGAAAACGGTTACGGAAATGGTTTCGGTTACGGTTACGGAAACGGTTACAGAAACGGTTACGGAAACGGTTTCGGGAACGGTTACGGAAACGGTTATGAAAAAGGTTATGGAAAAGGTTACGGAATCGGTTACTGAAACGGTTAATGAAACGATTACGGAAACGGTTACGAAAACGGTTACGGTAAAGATAACAAAAAAGGTTACGGAAACGGTTTCGGTTTCGGTTACGGTTACGGTTACGGTTACGGTAACAATAACGGTTAAAGTTAGTGGGTTAATAAGGCCGTAAATTCGAATAGTTTCAACTTATTCCTAGCGTCATAGCTGGCGAAAATTTCAAAGTCGACAAACTTGGCTAAAATCGACGAATATTTTTAAAATTTTCTATTTAATAGTCTACTTTGAACCGCCGCAACAAACCTAACCTAGCTAAACCTACACTTATAGTCCGGTTCGCTCCAGTACTGAATGAAAAAATTCTATCTGTCATTCCTGTAAATGGCAACGACTCATACCGTTGGATTCATCTTGGTGTCCTGTACGTGGAACTGTCGGTCGTCAAGTTCTAAAGTGGTGGAGGGAGGAGGGGAGGGGTAATCAAAGTTGGCGAATTTGTACTTTTGTTTTTACGCTGTAATTTGAAAACTAGTGGACCGATTTCTTTGTTACTGGTATTATTTGAAAGTGTATAATATTACCTAAAAGACGTTCTTTTACATCGAATACGCCAATTCAGCGGTTACCGCGCAATAATACGAAACATTGAAAAAAGAAATTGTGTATAAATAATATCACAGATTACGCTAAATCTATAACGTTTTCGTGGAAACAATGTTTACTACTTTAATTCTAAAACAAATTACCTAATCAAAAAGGTAACAATAATTACTATATGATTTATGGTGCCTGAGCTAGAGCTAATTTACGAAACGTAGTCGTAGGATCACTATACTACGAGTACGCAAAAATAAGTAAATGAATGAGAAGAGATGGGTAAGTAATCACCATATTACTTTAATTATATATTTCAAGCTTACATTTTTCAAATAATACCTTGAAAAAAGACTTTACGTCGAAATAAAGAGGATAATTTTTTTTTGTTTTTCACTATTAGTAGTTTTGAATTTGCCTGTAGCATCTGACCCAAGGTACGTGACAAGATAAAACTTTTGTCAGGGGTAGATATTAGTAATACCTACCCATGATAAAAAAATAAAAGAAATCTACGGCGAAATAACCCGAGAAAAATTTTTTTAGGTTTTCACTATAGTATTTTTGACTTTCCCTGTAGCATCTGACCCAAGGTACCTGACGAGATTAAACTTATGTCAGGTGATAGATTTTAGTAATCCCTTTCCATGATGAAAAATTAAATGAAATTTACGTCGAAATGCCACGGAAAACAATGTTTTAGTTTTCACTATAGTTGTTTTAACTTTGCCTGTAGCACCTGACTCAAGTTACCTGACGGGATAAAACCTACATCAGAAGATAGATATCTGTAACACCTACCTATGATAAAGAAATAAAATAAATTTACGTCAAAATAACGCGGAAAACAATCTTTTAGCTTTTCACTATAGTAGTTTTGACTTTGCCTGTAGCACCTGACCCGAGGTACCTGACAGAATAAAAACTATGTCAGGGGATAGATATTGGTAATATCTAACCATGATAAAAAAATAAAAGAAATTTACGTCGAAATAACGCAGAAAACATTTTTTTAGTTTTCACTATAGTAGTTTTTAATTTGCCTGTAGCCCCTGGCCTAAAGTTCCTGACAGGATAAAAACTATGCCAGGGGATATTATATTGGTAATATCTACCCATGATATAAAAATAAAAGAAATTTAGGTCGAAAAAAAATAAAAAATAATAAAAAAATAATTATGTTTATTTTAGACAATTCAGTACATACAATTACATGTTAGTACAGTTTAATTTGTAACAATTAACGCGGAAAACAATTTTTTATTGCGTACTCTTAGTATATTGACCTGCGACTACGTTTAGTTAATTAACTCTAGCTCAGGCACCATAAATCCTATAGTAATTATTGTTACCTTATTGATTAGGTAATTTGTTGTAAAATTAAAGTAAGCAACATTTTTATCACAAAAACTTTATAGATTTAGCGTAATCTGTGATATTATTTAAACACAATTATTTTTTACTATGTTTAGTATTATTACGCGGTAACCACTGCATTGACGTATTCGATGTATATGAACGTGTTGTAGATAATGTTATACCCGTTCAAATAATACTAATAATAAAGAAATCGGTCCACTAGTTTTCAAATTACAACGTAAAATCTAGCGATCTTTGATTACCCCCCCCTCATCCCTCCACCACTTTAGCACTTGACGACCGACAGTTTCACGTTCAGGACATCAAGACGAATCCAACGGTAGGAGTCGTTGCCATTTACAGGAGTGACAGATGAAACTCAAGTTCTAGAGCACTTTTGGTCTAAAATGAACCGGACTATTACCTAACATAACCTAATGT
Organism: Teleiodes luculella; assembly: GCA_948473455.1. Taxonomy (NCBI): domain Eukaryota; kingdom Metazoa; phylum Arthropoda; class Insecta; order Lepidoptera; family Gelechiidae; genus Teleiodes; species Teleiodes luculella. Next base: position 1,810 of record CAOKYR010000431.1, on the reverse strand, counting down.
TACGGAACCGAACTATGTTACCGATAACGATAACGATAACGGTTTCCGAAACGGTTACGAAAACGGTTACGGAAACGGTTACTGAAACGGTTACGGAAACGGTAACTAAAACGGTTACGAAAACGGTTACGAAAATGGTTACGGTTAAGATAACGAAAACGGTTACGGAAATGGTTTCGGTTACGGTTACGATTACGGTTACGGAAACGGTTACTGAAACGGTTACGGAAACGGTTACAGAAACGGTTATTGAAACGGTAACGGAAATGGTTACTAAAAGGTTACGAAAACGGTTACGGAAACGGTTTCGGTTACGGTTACTGTTACGGTTACGGAAACGGTTACGGAAACGGTTATGAAAAAGGTTATGGAAAAGGTTACGAAATCGGTTACTGAAACGGTTACTGAAACGGTTACTGAAACGGTTACTAAAACGGTTACGAAAACGGTGTAACGAAAACGGTTACGGTAAAGATAACGAAAACGGTTACGGAAACGGTTTCGGTTACGGTTACTGTTACGGTTACGGAAACGGTTATGAAAAAGGTTATGGAAAAAGTTACGGAATCGGTAACTAAAACGGTTACTGAAACGGTTACTGAAACGGTTAAAACGGTTACGAAAACGGTTACGGTAAAGATAACGAAAACAGTTACGGAAACGGTTTCGGTTACGGTTACAGTTATGGAAACGGATACGGAAACAGTTACGGAAACCGTTACATAAACAATTACAGAAACGGTTACGGAAACGGTTTCGGGAACGGTTACGGAAACGGTTATGTAAATGGTTATGGAAAAGATTACGGAATCGGTTACTAAAACGGTTACTGAAACGGTTACGGAAACGGTTACTGATTCGGTTACTAAAATGGTTATGAAAACGGTTACGGTAAAGATAACAAAAACGGTTACGGAAACGGTTTCGGTTACAGTTACGTTTACGGTTACGGTAACGGTTACGGTTACGGTTACGGTTACGGTTACGGTAACAATAACGGTTAAAGTTAGTGGGTTAATAAGGCCGTACTATTCGAATAGTTTCAACTTATTTTCAGTGGCGTATTATGAACCGCCGCTACCCGCTGCAACTAAAAACAACAACAAAAGATTAGTTTTGAAAAAAAGTGCTACGAAGGTGCTACGAAGTGCTACGAAACCGCTACAAAAACTCAAAATATTAAAGTTTGCAGAAATCGATGAACAGTTAGTGGGTTAATAAGGCCGTTCTATTCGAATAGTTTCAACTTATTTCTAGCGTCATAGCTGGCAAAAATTTCAAGTGTGCAAACTTGGCTAAAATCAACGAATATTTTTAAAATTTTCTATTTAGTGGCGTATTATGAACCGCCGCCACCCGCCGCAACTAAAAAAAACAACAAAAGATAAGTTTTGAAAAAAAGTGCTACGAAGGTGCTACGAAGTGCTACGAAGTGCTACGAAGTGCTACGAAACCGCTACGAAAACTCAAAATATTAAAGTTTGCAGAAATCGATAAAAAGTTAGTGGGTTAATAAGGCCGTACTACTCGAATAGTTTCAACTTATTTTCAGCGTCATAGCTGGCAAAAATTTCAAAGTCGACAAACTTGGCCAAAAACAACGAATATTTTTAAAATTTTCTATTTAATAGTCTACTATGAACCGCCGCAACAAACCTAACCTAGCTAAACCTACACTTACCTAACCTTACCTAATGTTACGGAACCGAACTATGTTAACGATAACGATAACGGTTTCCGAAACGGTTACGGAAACGGTTACGAAAACGGTTACTGAAACGGTTACGGAAACGGTAACTAAAACGGTTAC
>CAOKYR010000430.1:0-31493 GCA_948473455.1 Teleiodes luculella | reverse complement strand
CCCTCAGAGTCTCTTGCGCTGTTTCAAGCTCTTCAGATAAGCGTGACTTTTCTTTATGTTCTACCTGTAAAACGCAATAGCTACGATAAGATAATAGAAAGTCTATTATAAACATATAATTTTTACTACTATAATAAATTGCAACATATCGATGTATGTCTGCTCTTTTTGTTCCGCCGAAACAATAAGTTCAAAAAAAAATTGTGGCTGCATAAGACATAAAGACAGGCTCTTTTCTATAACGGGGTAAGCAGAGTTTTAGCAAGCTCACCAGCCCAAAACTAAAACCACCTTTAGCACTGTTTGTGTTAAGTTTCGGTACGCATCTAAAATAAGATATACCGATCTTTATGTTGTAGTTGTAGTGAATCTAATGCGTAAGATAAACTATATCCATACTAATATTATAAATGCAAAAATGTGTTTGTTTGTCCTTCCTTCACGCCCTAAATAACTAACCAATCGACTAGATGTTCGGCATAGTTAGTTGAAAGGACAGAGAGTGACATAGGCAACTTTTTACCGAGGAAAAATACCTCATTCCCACGGGAAAAACTGTTAACGCGGGCGGAGCCGCGGGGCGGAAAGCTAGTTTAAAAATAACTTAAAGTTTTTTTAAATAATTTCATTCGAGAAACACAAGGATGCTTGCTTATACATAGTTAAAGACTAGTAATAGAGTGGTGAACTGAACAGATGATGATGAATAGAAACTTACTTCATATTTGCTTTCAAAAGTCTTCTTCTCTTCCAGGGCCTTGGCCAGTTTGGCTTTGATTTCAGTGTGGTCTATCAGAGCCCCAACATCCACATTCGGCGAGAGGCCATTCTTCATTTCTCTCAAGGCATCCTGCAAAGCATAAGTGTTAAGTGCAATAAACTAAACGACAAAAAGACTTCAAGAAGTTTATTTTGTGGTTTGTAATATTTCAAAGAGATAGATCCTCACAATGTTGTTTTAAAGCCGACTAAAAAAATAAAAACCTGATGTTTTATTTGTATTTTTGCGACAATCACTGTTCCAAAAATGATGATATTTAATATTTTTTAGGTTTTAGGCTTTACCTTTGTAACGTGGTGCATTACCATGCCACCTCGTTGCCTCATTCTCATCTCATTTACCATTCTCGTCTAAATTCGAATATATTCAATTTTGGAATTCAGTCGACAATCATCCGTCATTTCATTCATTTTTTTACTCCCTTTTCGTTTACCTCTCGGCCGAACAAAATTCTTGTGCAATATTCTTTATATACCTATTTTAATAAATCTGTAATCTCTAATAAATTTAAAGACATTTAAAATCAATTCAGTGTTTGTGTTTCTACTCATCATCATTATCTCTTCTTGTGCGCGCTCGCTGGCTCGCCCATACCTGGCGAGCCGCGGGTGTGACAATGGCGCCCAACGTGGGGCGCCAGTGTCACACCCGCTGGCTCGTTCAAGAGCTAGACGAGCCGCGGGTGTGACACCTTGATTGGCCTCCTGCTTGTTGTTAATACAATATTATAGAATAACAACGTTTTGTGTTCTTAAGCTTTAAGGCTTCTAATACACCATCATTACAGAAAGTACGCGACGCTTCGCGTTTTGTGAGCCAGCTGGCGAGTTTTAGCCGCCATGTTGTTATTTAAGCCGCGTTGTCGAGTACGCCTAATGGGGAGGATAAGTAAAATGATTGTGTGAACTAACCTTCAGTGCAGAAATCTCATGTTTCTGCAAATTAATAGTATTATTTGCTTCTTGCAACTTTGCATTCAACTCTTCAAGCAATTTCTTCTGTTTCTTAGACTCCTCGAGTGCAGTTTCAGCAGAAACATATTTCAGTTGATAATTGTCTCTGTCCCTACCTACTGATATCAACTCTTCTTCAAAGGCTTGGACTTTTCCTAGAAAATGGGAATAAAAGAATGTAATTAGATGAATTACGAGTATGTACCTATGAAAAGTATCTACATTAGCATAATAATATGTGTTTTATGATACGAACCATTCAATTCCGCTATTTGCTCTTCCAAATTAGCTCTTTCACCTAAGAGATCACCGAGTGTATTCTCTACTTCACTTAAAGTATTCTGAAGCTCCCCCGCCGTGTTCTCCGAAACCCTGAGCAGCTTCTCATTGTCGTCTAAAGAGTGTCGAAGCCTTTCGTTTTGTGCTTTCAACTCATTAATCTCTTCTTTGAGGGAAAGCACCATATCGTCCATTCCAAATGAGCTATCTTCTATCCCAGCCAGTTTATTCTTAGTAGTAGTAAGCTCCTCTTTGAGGATCTCACACTCCTGGAAAGATTTTGTACATCAGAATGGGTGCAATACTAAACAGCTGAACATTGTATAAAAAATATAAACAATGCCTCATTTAAAATATTTTGCTTGTATTGTAATGAGAGTAAGTATTATTAAACATGAGGATGATTATCTTAATAAATATGATATGGTGATATTAAAATAAATAAAAATAAATTTATTATTCTAAGGATGTTTCTATAAACAATATGCAGAAGTTAAGTATCGGGAAAAAATAATAATATGGGCTAAATAGCAGGGTGTTCAACTAGTATGTTATAAATATAATTCGAGTAAAATTTTAAGTAAATTACCTTGGTAGTAAAAAGCAAATCTCTTTGCAAAGCATTGATGTTGCCAATGAGCTTGCCATCCTGCCGCCTGTTGTCCAAGTAGTAATATCCCAGACTAAACAACAGAACTGTGCTGGCGGAAGTAAGTAGGAACGTTAGTAACCTACTGTTCTGGTGTGAACTGCCTGACCCATCACAAAACTCATCGGTGGAACAAGTTTCTCCTGAAAATATGTTTTATTATGATTAGAATTCAGAATAGAATCAGTTTAGTTTGACAAGGTAGAGAATAATAATTAACCACAATACTTATTGTCTGATTGTAATTAGTAGACTTTATTTTTTTTATTGATAAATTATGTTTGCAATAATTTTCTCTTTAACATAAATTAAGTAACTGATACATTACTTTCATAAAGACTGACAATATTCAGCTTACATTTAATTAGTGTATGTAGTACTTAACAGAAAACCTTACCAGTTGAAGCAAATAGTGCTCTACTTTGTTCCTGTGTTCCCATAATAGTGTTATAAGTAGAGAATAAGTAACTGACAAATGAAAAACTATCATCCTTTTCATCTGCCACAGGGGGTGGTGCAATATTAGCTTCCCATTCAGTACTTTCTTTCACTGACTCACTGGCTGGCTCTGGTGTTGTAGACTCCCACATATTTGACACAGTGGACAACATACTAGAAATAAAACCTCCACCATCCTCCTCAGAAACAGATGAATCAGGTTCTGGTGTAGTATTAACATTTTCATTATTAAAAGTGTCTTGTGTGTTATCTAAACTGGAAGGAGTATTGTAAATATCATTTGAAGGAGTGGGTTCTGTAGAATAACTGTAGTAGTCAGAAGTTTCTTGGCTTTGTTGGTTAGGAGCAGATTCTACACGCAAACTAGAAGGTTCTTGAGACAAAAGCGATTCTGTGTTAGAAGTTGATTGGTATGTATTTTCAGGTAACAAAGGTGAAGTTTCTGTAGATGTTGGAATACCTTCCATTGTTATAGGAACACTTTCAGTTGAAGATGGAACACTTTCATTTGGCATTGCATTGGTTTCTGTTGATATTTGATTTTTTTCAGTCGACATTGAAACACTTTCAGTCGATATTGGAATGGTTTCAGTATACATTGGTGGACTTTCAGTTGATACAGGAACATTTTCTGTGAGAGTCTGAGCAGTTTCTGTTGAAGTTGGAACACTTTCTGCTGATGTTGGGGCACTGCCTGAATTAATCTGTTGAGAAATTAGTGTGGCATCAGAAGGACTCGGTATGCTATCCTGTGAGGCAAAATTTGAAACTTCTCCGTTGACATTCAGTACACCATCTTGTTTTACATTACCAAACAAAGTCTTGTCAAGTTGAGGCACTTGGTCAGGTTGGTTTGGAACATTATTGGGTACATTACTTTGTGGTTCAGGAAGCAAATGTGTTTCTATACTATCTCTAGGGTTTGAAATTATTGATTCTAGATTATTAATCATCTCTGGCTGTTTTAAAGCTTGTTTTATGAGATCCAACTGATTAGGTACATCATACACTTCAGCACTCATACTTTCTCCACTTTTTGGTGGCTCTTGCAAAGGCAATGAATCATGTGCTGGAGGTAAATTTTGCTTTATAGTTTCAGTACTTATGTTGCTAGATTCAGTTATAGCTTCTGTGGTTTTTGGTTCATCAGTCTTAGCTGGCGTCAAAATATCCTGTTTTATGTTAAATTCTTCATCTTTTACTTCTGCAGATGCTACGGTCACAGTAGCTTCTTGTGGCAGTTGACTAGCTTCGGAGGGACTGGGAGTGCCTTGAATTGACTCAGGCTCACCAGGTGGTAGAGGTGTTGTGATACCAAGCTCACCTGTGTTTGTAGGATCAGCAATTTTTAAATCTGGTTTATTATTATTCCACATATTTATATTATTTAAAGCTAGATCAGGATTCTGACTAGTATCTAGAGTGGACCCATCATTAGTATGTGCAATTGGTGGTGAAGTGGTAGCTTCAGGCTCAGCCGAGTACAAAGTTGTACCTTCAACAACTTCATGGGCTTGTTGTACTTTGTCCGGTAGCACCTCAGCTTTCTTCTTCACTTGGACCGGAAGTATATGTGCCGGTTCTTTCACGTATATCTTATTTTCTTTCAAGAATCTAGAGCTTACAAACCCCGATTTACCGTCGATCGTAGCATACCATAAGTCAGGATTAGCGCCAGCTGATTTCATAAAAATTGTGGCTTCAGCATTGCCACGAAAAGACATAAGATCGGCGTCACCACTAGTATATTTTAACACCGTCCTGGCCTTAGATATCGGTTCTAAAATAAGTTAACAGAAATTATAGACTATGATACTACATTCGAAAGAAAGTTAGACATGAAAACATCGTGTAAACTTACCGTTACATTGTTCGTTTACACAATAAACCTTGTCAGGTAGTCTACAGTGATGTGCTGTGAATAGTAACATAAATGTAATTAATTTTACTACAATCATTTTCGCATTTTATACGAACTACAATTTAAAAATCTTAAAAAATCTCAAGATAAGCCACATCATCTGTCAACAACTTGTCAAGTAGCTCAGGTAAGTCGTTTCGTTTCTTGCATAATTTTCACAATACATTCTTCTTCTTTGCGAGTCGATGACAAACCCTAACACAATACATTGAATTGTGTTGATTAATTTGGAAAGAGAAGAAAACATTTTTTCCCAAACCACTATGAAATTACATTATATTTTTATGTAAATTAACAAAATAAAGACATTATTTAATACATTCTTTCTGTCGCCTGGAACGAAACGTTAACATGCCTGTTCGTTTCAAAGGTTTTTTTAATTTTTAAGGGCCTTATTTGACTGGCGGCAGAAGACAGAAGACGAGAGAGACGCAGTTATGCGTTAGAATGAGATACAAATACACCGCGCTCACTCTTGCGCATAACTGCGTCTCCTTCGTTTTTTATCTTTGTCGCCAGTGAAATAAGGCCCTAAGTTAAGTTCCAAGAAAAGTTTTCTCACAGTAGATTTTTTTTATCTGTGGTCGACTAAGACTATTCACTCCTTAGAGCAACGCCGGCCTTCCGTATTCACCCAGTTCAGGGCCTTTATTCCCCGTAGTACAGGGATTTTGTACGTACGGTGACCTCTTTTCAGTCTACATTTAGAACCACGCTCATAGAAAATCTGGTCCACCCATCAAACCATTATTGTTATAGCGTAGGTACATAGAAAAGACACACACAAAACGCACTCATTATGAATTGGAGGTTGCGTATCTCAAAGTTCTATGGCGTATGTCTTATGTTTTACTTCTCGCCGTGCATTCCATTCCGCCCGCCTCCCGCTGCTGCCCTGCCGCCATGTTGGCGCATATATTCGAGGTGTCTTCTCTTCTTACCTACCTACTTACTTGTCCATCAAACAAAATGACCGGACTCCTGAGACTAGAGGATTCCACCTTTGACAGACAGTGTACTGGATAGTGGGTGCTTGGCACAAACCCCCGAACTACCCAATGCGTACACGAAATAATAACACGGTTGGTTCTCGAAGTGACAGTATAATTTATTCGGTCGGTAAAATCGGTACAAAAAGTGGACTGTAATAACTAGTTCGATCACGGTGGAACAACACTATTGACAAAAATCGATAGTAACGGTACAACACTACGGTCGGTAAGAAATTACTACAATATGGGTACAGCACTACGGTGACAGGTTAGAATAACGCGGCACTTTCAAAACGGTAGGTATTCGATTGCACACGGCTCACTATTATCACTAACACTATTGCACTGTACTCGCGGTTAATTATTGTAGTCGGTTGTTTCTTCTCTTCAGTTTCGATCGCTCCGATTAGCTCGGCTGAACTGACTGAACTGACTTGCTGGTTCGGGATGCGGCCGGTTTAAATACTAATTCCCGCGGAAACTTCCAGACCGCCATTCATTCTCGAAGTCTGATGACAGCTCTGGACGATATATCGATCCCTTTCACACAGTCATCTCATCTACTTCCGGAAAGTTCGCTATTCACGGCGTACGTCGCTCATAGTCGGTCGGTCTCTATTTCCGGAAAGTTCGCCATTCATGTTCATATGTCGTTCCTTGTCACATAGTCTGTCGGTCTCTCTCTAGCTTCCGGAGAGTTTTGCTTGACGTCTCGAACGATTGGCTGTTATCGAACTTTCTTGACGTTTCTACCAATAGCGTGATCGATGGGTTGCCAACAATCAGCGGTTTGCGACGTTCGGATACATTTACGGTGTTCAATCGGTCGGTTTTAATGCGATGTCCGTGTTCGGATACATTTCTGTGTTTTGTCGCGAACATACTCCCGCCGTGCGCCGTCGTCATTGGCGGCGCATCAACTCCGGTGAAGCGACGAGCAGTTCTTCAGCTATCGGTTGTATTGTCGGTTGCTTTGCGGTTCGACTCCCGCCGGTGTTGCAGTACGAGATACGGTTCGGTCTTGCGGTGTTACACGGTGAGCTGGCGATACACGGTGATGACTGTGCTCGGTTCTGTTGTTGGTGGTTCCTCCCGCCGGTGATGGAGTGCGGGATGAGGTCGGTGTGGCGGTTGTGGACGGTTCATACAGTGCTCGGTTGATTTACTACTGTGGAGTGACAACCTCTTCTTCAGTTTTCGTTGGTAGTATTACTAATCGTTTCGTCGGTCTTCTTAGAGTTCCTGCTGTGGTTTTCACGTCGACAGCTCGAACTTCACCATCTGGTCCAGGATACAGTTTCGTCACTCTGCCCCTTGGCCAGGTATTTCTCGGTAAATTGGGGTCTACGATCAGCACAAGGTCATTCTCTTCGATCGGTTTTCCATGACCTCTGGGCTCCCGCCGATGCTGCAATTCGGGTAGGTATTCTTTTAGCCATCTCTCCCAGAAGATGTCAGCAAGCCTTTGGGATTGTCTCCATTGGTGTCGAAGCTTAAGGTCTACGTCGGTGAAATGACCACACTTGTTGACTCCTCCAGATCCTCCCAACAGGAAATGATTCGGTGTTAATGCTTCATTATCTTCTGCTGACGTTGACACATGTGTGAGCGGTCGATTATTTACGGTGTATTCGGCTTCGCATAGTAATGTGGCCAAAGTTTCTTCATGCGGAAACTTGTTTTCAAGGACGCTGTACAGAGCAGTTTTGACGGTTCTAACTAGGGTTTGCAATATTCGTTCGATTTCACTATTCGAATAAAATGAATATTTCTAGTGCTAAATATTCGAATATCCGGATATTCGAATATTTTTTTAAACATTTACTGAAAATTTAAAAAAAATACAATATTACTTCAAGACGAACAAGAGTAACTAGACTGGGATTTTGTTTGATTTTAGTATAATCATTTTCATGTTAAATCAAGTATTTTGATTAGTTTTCATATTTATTAATGCGTTTTGTGCAGATTTAGGCGAATTTAAAAAAGTATCTTAGATATTTCTCCCAAGAACCGAGATAATAAAACTCGACCGGTTGAGCATTCGTATAGGTGTAAACTCAACAAGGACATGAACAGAATGGGTTTGTCAAAAACCCTTACTGGAGATTCTGTGCAGATGATGAGGAAACTCCCATTCACATCCTCTGTGAATGTGATGCTCTCGTCAACAAAAGGAGTCGAGTGCTGGGAGCGCACAAGCTTGTTCCCCAAGAAGCCCGAACCCTAAATCCCAACAAAAAGAGGCTAATAGCCTACAAGGGCTAACTACAATAGATCCACCTTGGGTCATAGTGGTCTTTGGGTATTTAGGCCCTTTCCCTCTCCACTCAAATCATAATCATAGATAAATATCCATAGATAGATTCCATAGATTTCTCCTAGACGGCGCGGTGTAGTACTCGGGTAACCAAATGGGAGATAAAACTATAGAGGGTCTGGGAACATACACCTTATAAAATACCCAAAGGCTGGCAACTATGCGTCGATGCTCTAAGGTTTGAAGCTTGGATTTTACGTGCTGATCGTCGCCAATGAGCAAGAGATCGTCTCGATCTTGGCTGTAAAATCCACCGAGTCCAATGCATTTAGTTCATACTTGGCAGAACTACCTCAGGATGACAGCAGTACTCCATACAGATCGAACTACTGCTTGGTACTAATGGAGTAACTGTTCCGGTGTGAAGTACCGCCGAACCTTAAAATGGAAGCCAAGCTTATTTGCAGCAGATATCCATAGACATAGCAATGGATTTGCTGTGTCTCTCGGTGGCAGCGCTTCATAGGTAGAAATTTCCAGTAATTGACCTTTGCAAAAACCATACTGCTGGTCACTAAGAAGACTGTTTATCTCCAGGTATGCTAGGAGCTTTTTGTTCAGTACATACTCGTTTCATATCTTTAGAAATTATAGAGGCATTAGCAGGCTTCCATGACTCAGAAACCACTCCAGATGACAGAAAGAGGCCATGCAAGTGTGTCAATACTAAATACAACTTGGGTGCACAGTTTCCCTTAGGTACCTGCCCCATCAGGGAGGACCGTTGGCATTGTTCACTTCACGCCTAGGGCACAAAGGACTTTGAATACATTTATCTGCTTGATGCAAACCTTTGACGTAGCAAAGTCGCAAAGAAGAATAATATTATGAGGTATCTTGCTTACAGCAGCCAATCTGCGAAGATATTAGCAAATAGATGCCTTTTTTTCGCAAAATGAGCCATGATCCGTCAGTTTTAATATCAGTGGCAATGTACAATAATGACACAACGTGCGAGAGTCACGGCAGGGATGTTACTATTAAATTATTAAAAAAAACATTAGTACCTATATTACTTTATATACTATTCGAATATTCGGATAAATGAAATGAATTATTCGAATTTGAAATTGGGGCGGATATTCGAATAAAATGAATATTCGAATATTCGAATTGCAAACCCTAGTTCTAACTAGTCGTTCCCAAGCTCCTCCCATGAACGGTGCTCCAGGTGGAATAAATTTCCAGATAATTCCATGGCTGGATGCTTCATCTTGTAATGCTTCTTGCAGCTCTTTTTTCGCTCCGTGGAAATTTGTCCCATTGTCGGAGTATATTTCGGTTGGACACCCCCTTCGTGCAATCATTCTTCGTAATGCCATGATGGCGGAATCGGTGCTCAAGTTTGCAGCTATTTCCAGATGAACGGAGCGAGTTGTCAGACATGTGAATAGAGCGATGTATCTTTTCACATGACTTCTTCCAACGGTGACAAACAAGGGTCCGAAGTAGTCTACCCCTGTGTATGTGAACGGTCTTCGGTGATGTGCAAGTCGGTTGTATGGATGATCTCATGTTGACGGTTCTGTAGGCGTTGCCTTCTTGATGCGACACTTTAAGCATCTTTTTACGATTGACTTAGCAGTTGGACGAAGTTTTAGAATCCAATAATGTTGTCGAGCTTCATTAACGACCATCTCGGTTCCAGCATGTAGTAGCTTCTTATGTAATCCCATCAAATATAGCCTTGTGTATTGATGGTCTCCGTCCAATATTGCTGGTTGCTTCTGCTGCGCGGTTATGTCTGTCACAGCTGAGATCCTGGACTTCAACTTGATGATGGAGTTCTCTAATACGATTGCGAGTTGGCGCAATCTGCTGTCTTTCGGTATCTCTTTTTGATTTTCCAGTGCTCTGATCTCTTCTGCGAAGGATTCTTCTTGCGAAACTTTTATCCAAAGATTTTCAGCGGTTCTTATCAGTTCGCCATCTAGCGGTATGATATTCTGCGGTTTCACGATTCTTAAAGATTGTCTGTTTGCAGCAGCTTGTGTGTCTCTCGGTGTTCTCGTCCAGTTGGGGTCCTTTTCTTTTCTGCGGTTGATCCTCTTGTAATTGACTTTTTCTTTCCTGGTTCTTAATAGCTGAATAAATTGGAGGACTCTTGCTGTTGTTCTGATCAATCGTAGCCACGATGAAAACCTTGCGATGTTCGGTAGGGCTTGAGAAAGCCTGATAGGCTTCTTCGTGACGATGTTGACTCGTTCTTCTCTTGTTGCGGTTACTTCTATTTGCTTCTCTACTGGCCAATCTTCAGGATTTTGTTTCAGGAATTCAGGACCAGTAAACCAACGGTGATTCTGATTGAATCCTGATGGCACACTTCTTGTGGCGTCGTCGGCTACATTGTGGATTGTCGGTGTCCATCTCCACTCATTTACCGAAGAATCCTCTTCAATTTCTGCGACTCGATGTGCCACAAACGGTTTGAATGTTCTTGGACCCGAACGAAGCCAGGATAGCACGGTTTTCGAATCTGTCCAGTAGAATCTACGGTCTGGCTTCATCTCATATTCTTCGGTGACGGTCTTTGCTAAGCGTATTCCCAGAATAGCGGCTTGTAGCTCCAGTCTTGGGATCGACATTAATTTTAACGGTGCAACTCTTGCTTTGGCTGCTGCCAGACTCACGTGGACTTTCCCTTTATTGTCGATGACTCGCCAGTATACAGCAGCGGAGTAGGCAGTCTCGCTAGCATCCACAAAGGTATGGATTTCCCTTTTGTCGGCTGTACTGAGACACGGATGATTGCGAGGAATCTCGATGTTGCGAAGATTTTGCAGGTCTTCGATCCATGCCTTCCACTTGATTGCTGCCTCGGTAGGTAACTCTTCATCCCATCCGTTTCCAAGACGCCAGGTTTCTTGCAGTATTTGTTTGGCTTGGATTGTTACTGGCGATACCAATCCTAATGGGTCGTAGAGCGACATCACGGTTTTCAGGGCTTCTCTCTTGGTCGGTACTCGGTTCCCCTTCACGATATCTTTGGGTACTCTTGAGAAGTTCAAATTGAAACTGAAGGTGTCAGTTCTTGGTTTCCATATTAGCCCCAAAATCTTCTCTTCCTTTGTTCCGTCGTCTAGCTTCACTTCTTCTGCGGTGTCATCGGTTGAACTTCTTAGCGCGTCCAAAACATCGGTACGGTTGGACGACCATTTTCGTAGATTGAAGTTGCCTTTCTTGTGCACTAAACGAACTTCCTTTGCGATTCTTATAGCTTCTTCTTTGGTCTTGAAGCTTTGCAGATAATCATCCATATAATGATTTGAAATAATGGCGTCTCTTGCCTCTGGATACTCTTCTTTGTATTTTTCGGCATTGAAGTTTTTTACAAAGAGAGCGGTACAAGGCGAGCTGGCTGCACCGAAGATCACTGACTTCATTCGGTATTCGGTTGGTGGGCCCTCTCGCCGATCATGTCGCCATAGGAAACGAAGAGCATCTCGGTCTTCCTCAATGATGCCAATTCTCAGGAACATTTCTTCGATATCGGCTGCCACTGCGATGGGGTGCTGACGGAATCTCATTAATACTCCTGGCAGCGATTGAAGCAGGTCTGGCCCAGACAGTAGGTTGTCGTTCAGAGAGGTTCCTCCTGATTTAGCAGCAGCGTCGAATACCACTCTGATCTTCCCCGGTTTTGCTGGATGGAGTACGGCGAAGTGTGGGAGATACCATGTCTTCTCTGGTATCGGCGGTGAAACGGCTTCTTCGGCGTATCCTTTCTTGACCAGATCGATGATTTGCTTCTCATAACCGGTTTTCAAGATGGAGTCTTTGTCCAGCTTCTTCTCAATGCCCTGTAGTCTCTTGAAGGCTAGATCGTAGTTGCTTGGCAGCTTCGGTTTATCGGTTTTCCATAGCAACCCGGTTTCAAATCCACCTTCCGGTCGCTCGACGGTTTTCTTCTGAAGAATGCTGAGTGCCCTCACTTCTGGATCGGCTTTTGGAGTCTTCGGTTTAACCCCCAAGGAGTCCATGGCAAAGAACCTTTTCAATTCCTCATCCATTCTGTCCTCCATTGTTTCTTGGTCTGCGATCCTGTAGCAGAAGTTTACGCGACGGCCTGAGCTTCGTGTGTTCACTCCATGGAGCACCCATCCTAGTAAGGTTAGCGATGCTACAGGTTGATCAACTGGTCCACTCTTGACGAGACTGGTGACCAGGAACTGCCAGTTGTCCTGTCCTATTAGGATGGTCGGTTTTCCGTCTTCGTATTGGAGTTTCTCGGTAATATCTTGCAGGTGATCGCAATGTTCCAAGTCCTTGGCCTTGACAGTTTGCGGTGAGAGCTTCAACTGGTCGATGGTGCGCGCTTTCATCTTGAACGGTCCACTAAGACCTTCGATTTCCAGAGTAACTCTTCTAGAGTTTCCGGTGTTCAGCTTCACTCCAGCTACGGCTTCGATATCGAGTGGATCCCTCGGTCCTTGGCATCCGATCTTCCGTGCGATCTGGGAGTCGATGAGAGTCACGGTCGATCCATCATCGAGCAGCGCGAAGGTATTGACGGAGCCTCGTGGTCCAGATATCTTTACGGGCAGTATCTTGAGGAATGCGTACTGCTTTTCCGATGATGCGGTTGCCACTCTTTCTTCGGTTTCTTTCTGTTTCCTCTGGTAGTGCAGCAGAGGATGGTGGGAACCTTTGCAGTCGTTGACGGCGCATGGTTGGTATTTGCATCGGTGCCCTGGCATCCTTTTCTTAAGGCAGCGGAAGCATAAGTTGTACTCCTTGGCCATCTTCCATCGGTTATCGGAATCAGCAGTCTTGAACTTCTTGCATTCCTTTTCTTCATGACCGGTTGATTCGCACAGGATGCATTTCTTGACCGAGCGGCGATCTGGACGCAGCTTGCTTTTGATAGCTCGGTACAATTTCGGTTTCTTCTTTTCCTCGCAACGACTGTTGGTATCGATGTGCTTTTCCTGTCTTCTTTCTTCTTTCGGTTCAACTCTTGATTCGGTCGTGTTGAACGTGCGGTGATGTTCTCGGCGGCGGTTTGAGCGGTTTCCCGATTCGAACGATGGATGTTTCGGTTTCGGTTCGTTGGGGCCGATTTTCTCCAACGGCGCATATTTTCCACTCTTGCTGGCTTCCTTCTCGATAAATTGGCAGAACTTGACGAGGTCCGGTACATCTTCCGGTTGATCCTCTTCATAATCATACCATTTGGAGCGCAGCGTGTCAGTGAGCTTTTCCACCAACGTCCTCAGCACCTCGGTGTTGTATAAGTAGTGGTGACGCTTCAGGACTTGAAGAGTAGCCACGCTGTTCTGTACCTTGCATGAAAACAGGCACACATCTTGCGGAGCGTTGGTGAGGCGCGGTAGATCCCGAAGAGCTTCTAACTCGGCGAGGGCGATTGCGTCAGGTCTCCCGAATCTGGTTTCCAGGATCTTCATAATTTCCCCCGGTTTTCCATTAGCGATGAGCAGACGGTTCACGGCTTCATGTGCTCTGCCTTTCAGGGATCGGCGCAATCTTGCGATATTCTCGACTTCGGTGAAATGACCCTCGGTTTCATGGTAGGCAGCACGGTAGGCGAGCCAGTCTTGGTACGCCCCGTTGAAGAAGGGCAGTTCCGCCAGGTATCGTGGAACTGCAGGCAGTTGAGCGGAGCGTGCTGCGAGGGCGATGGCTTCGGCGAGTTCGGTCAAGCCAACGCGGTCTTCATTCATCGGTTTCTCGGCTTTGGGTCTCCCCAACCTCGGTTCTTCGGTTTTCGGTCGAGGCTGGGCGGTCTTCGGCTGAGCGGCATGCGGCTGAGCATCAACGGTGTTGCGATCCACGGTTCTTCGGTATTCATCGTACATGTCTTCCATGGAGTCGCATGGCTGGACTCGCGAATGGGCGTCAACCCATTGTCGAGTCCTCGGTTGCTCGTTGACAGATGCGGCTTCTTCGTCTTCGTCATCGTCGTCTTCGGTCTCGATACGACGAACTTCAGCTTGGACCAGTTCTATTTCGGCTTCGGCAATCCGCTTGTTATCTTCGGCGATCCGCTTGTTATCTTCGGCCATCTTTCTCGCATTCTCCAGCTTGATTCTCGCAAGCTTCTCCATAGCCGCGGCGAGGCGCTTCTCGCGCTGCGATGCCTTGCTTGCTCCGGATCCTCGGGACATCACTTCTCCACGGTCCTCTTCTTGTGCCGGGGTCCGGTGTGCTGGCCCTGGGAGCGGCTGGTCGGTTAGAGCCACTCCACCCGTCGGCAGGTCATCGGTGCTCTGACGCGTCAGATAATCCAGATCTTGGATTATCTCCTGGTGATCTCTCCCCGTTTTCGACCTTGTGATCGGCATTTTCGACAGGGTTTCACGGTACACTATTGACACGGTTACACTAGTACGCGGTCGCACTAATTGTTCAGAGTTTATTTACAGTCAATCGGTTAATTTTGTCTGTACACTCTGGCAACACTACGCGGAATGTCAATAGTTCACTTTACGTACACTTGGTAACAGTCACTATTAATTCACTTTTATTTAGACGGCACGGTTCACTGTCCGTTCGAGATCCGGCTCGAAGGACCACTATGTACTGGATACTGTCTGTCGCTGATTCAAATCCGGCTCGAAGGACCACTATGTACTGGATAGTGGGTGCTTGGCACAAACCCCCGAACTACCCAATGCGTACACGAAATAATAACACGGTTGGTTCTCGAAGTGACAGTATAATTTATTCGGTCGGTAAAATCGGTACAAAAAGTGGACTGTAATAACTAGTTCGATCACGGTGGAACAACACTATTGACAAAAATCGATAGTAACGGTACAACACTACGGTCGGTAAGAAATTACTACAATATGGGTACAGCACTACGGTGACAGGTTAGAATAACGCGGCACTTTCAAAACGGTAGGTATTCGATTGCACACGGCTCACTATTATCACTAACACTATTGCACTGTACTCGCGGTTAATTATTGTAGTCGGTTGTTTCTTCTCTTCAGTTTCGATCGCTCCGATTAGCTCGGCTGAACTGACTGAACTGACTTGCTGGTTCGGGATGCGGCCGGTTTAAATACTAATTCCCGCGGAAACTTCCAGACCGCCATTCATTCTCGAAGTCTGATGACAGCTCTGGACGATATATCGATCCCTTTCACACAGTCATCTCATCTACTTCCGGAAAGTTCGCTATTCACGGCGTACGTCGCTCATAGTCGGTCGGTCTCTATTTCCGGAAAGTTCGCCATTCATGTTCATATGTCGTTCCTTGTCACATAGTCTGTCGGTCTCTCTCTAGCTTCCGGAGAGTTTTGCTTGACGTCTCGAACGATTGGCTGTTATCGAACTTTCTTGACGTTTCTACCAATAGCGTGATCGATGGGTTGCCAACAATCAGCGGTTTGCGACGTTCGGATACATTTACGGTGTTCAATCGGTCGGTTTTAATGCGATGTCCGTGTTCGGATACATTTCTGTGTTTTGTCGCGAACAGACAGACAGTCCCCGGGAGTGCGTTCTGTGGCTTCGAGCGTAGTTGTTTGGGTAAAATTTAACCCGTTTGAGTTGCAACCGAGCCACTGAACGATCGAGTTGTTTTTATAACCTCAAATATTTGACGAGAGAAAATTCTTCTCCTGTCTCAATTGTTTTCTACTTTTATATACATTACAGACGTATTAGACGTCTGTGATAAACAAATTTAACAAAATTATTCTAAAGTAACTACGAAACAAAATGGCGGGCTTTTTGAGTCTTTTGACTTTGACATAAATTACAAGCTTTAAACGTCAAATAGCTGTCAGAGTAAAAATTAACCATCTCATTAGACGGTTGTTTGGTTGTTTCGCTCTGAGCCACGGAACGGGTGAAACTACGCTCTGACAGCTGTCAGGGTAAAATTTCACCGAGCCACGGAACGGTTAGAGCGCGCACCAGAGCGCGCTCGAGTGCACTCGTACGAAGCCACTGAACGCGCCCCTGGGTAGGCTTGCTTGAGCTCCTCGTTGGGAACCAATATATTTTTTTAACAAACTTCTATGGAGCCTTTTGATGTTTTGACATTAGAACTTTCCGTTCGCTGATTTCACGAAAAAGTTCAATCTTCTTATAATATCTCAGAGAGTTGTTTATTTATTTATTTATTTATTTAGTTGTGAATATTTACATGATATTAAAAAAAAACTCGTGACGACTGACGACTTGACGAGAGCTATAAAACTAAAAGTTATGGCCAAAATAGTGAAAAAAATTATTTTATTCCTGATTTTTTTATTTTGGCGCTCGTTGTTTTGGAAACGAAGAATAATATCAAAACTTCAGAATTGAGAAAAACTCATCTGAACAAGTTTGTCAGCTACAATTTGAGCCTATAATAAAGACGATTGGATACCTACCTGTACCTACATAAGGGTTTGGCCTGTAAGCTTAACCTTAATTTCAAAAAGCCCGAATGCCAATGTGCTCGATGGTATTTATGTAGTTATGTACCTACTGCAAACCTACTGTACTACACAGAGAGGTTGGGAAGCCGCGCTTCGCTAAATTCGTTATTCTGAGGTACTACCGTACAGTAGTACGGTACGGTACGGTATTTGACGGCCCCGTAGTCTAGTTGGTAGTACGTCTGCCTACTGAGCACAGGGTCGCGCGTTCGAATCCCGCCCAGGGCAAACATTCGTGTGATGAGCACTTGTGTTTGCCCTGTGTCTGGATGTTGTATATTCATATATGTATGTATATCAGCTGTCTGGCACCCATAGTACAGGCTCTGCCTAGTTTGGGGTCAGATGGCCTTGTGTGAGTTGGTTGTCCCACATATTATTATTATTATTATTATTATTATTATTATTATTATTATTATTATTATTATTATAGTACCACAGAGTAACTAATAAAGAGTCTTTCAACAAGGACGGGTTGATGTTAAAATTGAATAAAACAAGATGTGTGTGAGATATTAACGAAATTTATTTTCTATTTGAAAGGCCCATTTATGCCAATTTGGATGGAATATGACATCGTTCAAATATCTCACACACATCTTGTTTTATTCATCTTTAATATCGACCCGTCTTTGTTGAAAAACGAACCTGCGAACACCTACTCGTACAAAGAAATTGACAGGTTGTGTGTGAAGTTTACCAACCGACACTGGGCCACCATGGTCGACTAAATTCTATTCACCCCATGGACGTATCATACCATAGTTACACTAAATTCACCCTGTTTCAGGGGGTAGTAATTAGGGTTAACCATAGAGGTAGATTTTTTTGCTGTACTTGGGTATGGGTATAACATCCTTGATATTTGGAGACTGGATATCTGTGATTTTTTTGTTTTTGCCCTGTCATTGATAAATTTTGACACTTGACGTTACAAAAATGTCTAAAATGTAATAAAAACAGTAATTTCACTTTCGTAATTAAACATTTAAACAACAATATTTTTTGTTTATTACAAATATGTCTACCTCATCAGATACTAACCAATCTCGTATATCTTTGATAAATTTAGGTCATCAGCTGCCTTTTGAGATTGGTAGGTCATTTAAATGCGTTTGCTTCTTTAAATTGACCGACATAATTCGACGCTCTTACGGTGAAGGAAAACATTGTGAGGAAACCTGCACACACCTACGAAGAAATTCAAAGGCTGTGTGTGAAGTTGACCAACCCGCTCTGGGCCAGCGTGGTCGACTAAGGCCTATTCACCCTGGTATCAGGGTAGGCTCGAGCCCCTCGGTGGGGACATATATGAGCTGTCCACGACGTACTGTTTTAACAGCTTTCCACACTGAAATTCATTCTATAACCTCGGTGGGGACATATATGAGCTGTCCACGACGTACTGTTTTAACAGCTTTCCACACTGAAATTCATTCTATAACTATGATAATAATTAAGGTCGACTCCTAGGTCTATGTAGAACTTGAGAAAGTGAGATTTAGAATTTTGTGCATTGACAATCTAGGCTCTTCTTACATTTATAAAATAGACGGAAAACATTTCAAACTTTAATTATTTTCAGATGATGAGATAAAAGCAGAGTTGACTTTCGCTGAAACACTTGTAGTTAGTTGTGCTCATTATGAAGGAAAACTCCCCGGCGAAGACGATGAAGATGAACAAGAAGGAGAAGAAGGCGGAGAAGAGGCTAGTACTTGGACTTGTACCGTCACTACTAGTGAACCCACAGAGGAATCACCGCCGGAACCTTTCGAAATTAAGGACCACGTCGAGGAAGCTGAACCCGAAGAACCTCCCGATGAAGATGATGACTTCCATTTCTTTTTCTTCCCCGATTGTAAGAAGCCGCCACCTACTGAAAACAGCAAACAAAGTCTTATCATGGTTGATGACATGCCTCAAATTAATCCAAAACTGAAAGAGCAGAACTACTGCACATGTGACAAGGATAGAAAGGGGGTTTGCGAATGTAATAAAGTTTTGCCTTGTAAGTGTGGCGCTAAAGAGAAGAAAGAATGTATCTGTGGAAAGATGCGGGAAATATGCATTTGTCATGAAGACAAACCTAATGTTGTTTGTACTTGCCATAAAAATACTGGTGTATGCACATGTTTTCCGGGTTTACCCAGACCTGTTTGCGTCTGTGAAGAAATCGAGAAACCTTGCATTTGTAAAAAAGGCAAATTTCCCAGCCCAGTTTGTGAATGTAAATTTAAACCCAGCTTTAAGCCAAAAGTTGAGTTATCGGCGGCTTCTGAATCACAACCATCTGTTATTGAAGAATGGGGTGAAGGTGAAGGTGAGGGTGAATATGAGTATGCCTATCATATTCCTGATGAAGATCTTTCTGCATATACTCGTTCTGTGCATGCTCACTCTAAGCATGGTCAATCTAAGCATGCTCAATCTAAGCATGCTCAATCTGTGCATGCTGAACTTGCACAAGGACGTTCAGCCCATGCGCAATCTGTGCACGCTCGTTCAGCACATTCTCGTTCTGGGCATATTCATTCTACGCGTACTTCTATGACTAGTGTAGTAATTGGAGAAGGGGAAGGAGAAGGTGAAGATAGGGATCTTTATGATGATTATAACAGATTGAATTCAATGCAACTTGCTGCGTCTGACTACAAGAGATTGGAAGATGTCGCGGAAGAAGAACCTTGTGATTGTCAAAAGCCAGAGCCAAAACCACCCTGCCTTTGTCTAAAAGGCAAAGAATGTATTTGTAACAAGGATACGTGCATTTGTGGAGTGCAGAAAACATGTGTTTGTACGTCATCAGAGGGTACGGAACCAGTTTGCAAAACAGATACATCAAGTTCTAAAATTATTTGTGACTGCCCTATACCAAGGGAGTGCACTTGTGAGGCAAAAGGTGGTGGGGAATGTAAATGTTTTCCAAAAAAACCCTACTGTACTTGTGGTGATCCAGAAAACTGTAAATGTAAAGAGATTTGTGACTGCACAGAACCCTGTATTTGCGATACTCTACCTCAGAGACCAGATGAATGTATATGTTTAGATAAAGTAGAACAGCTCAAAGCTGGTCTGGTTTGTACTTGCCCCGTTAAAGAAAAGGACCCCAAAGCTTTGAAACGGATTCGTGTCGGAAAAGAAGGGTATAGATGGTGTCATGATGTCGATCCATATCACACATTCTTTGATTATGCATATGGTCGCCACGATTTAATTGATTATAAACAGCAAGAGAAAGAAAAGTTTAAAATTTTGGGCCTATATGACGAAAAGGAAGAAGTATGTCCGGTTCATGGTTTTAAGCTTCCTCCGTTTGAAAAGAAAGTTCGCAAGCCTTCTTTAGACTGTTGCAGCTCCGTAGGAGGTAATTAGATTGATCCGAGTAACTTTTTAGTTTTATTATGTGATAATTATGAAATTCTTTCGTATACGTCAGTAATTGTAGAAAATTGATTATTTTTTAAACAATATTTATATAGTCGTAGTGTAGTGTATTTTTAGTACCTATATTATATTCTATTTAAAAATAATTAATATTAATAATTAAAATAACAAAATAATTCAAGGTATAACAATCAGTGTGGAGACACTAGGCGAGATGCAAGATAAATTCTTAGTACAAGTTGTTTCACACGCGTCCAAAGAAGGAGCAAAAACTGGTTCGAAGCTTGTCAGCATTATAGATATGAATCTTCATACGTTGGAAGAGAATAGGACAGAGTAAGAATTTAAAAGTGAGAGTAGTTATATCACATAAAATGGCGTTGCTTTTACTTTATTTTGGTTTCAGATATATAACAAAGAGGAACATAACAAAACAGCGTAAAAGTTATATGGCTATTTGTGATAATGGTTACTATAATAAAGTAACTCGGATTTGTGGAGAAAGACATGTGGCAAAACGTCTCTATCATACGTTTGAAAAGGCTAAACACTTCTTGTTAGAGGGTGCTAATGTGGTCCTCCTGCGGTATTTCGGACTACGTCGTTACAAAGGAGTTGTGTCTACAGAAACTGTGTTGATGGATGGCACTATCTGTGAGAGTATTTATGTAAGGATACAGAAAAAATACCATTCTACTTACTTACATGACGGCCTCGTAGACTAGTTGGTAGTATGTCTGCCTACGAAGCACAAGGTCGCGAGTTCGAATCCCGCCCAGGGCAAACATTCGTGTGGTGAGCACATTGTGTTTGCCTTTTGTCTGGTTGTTGTATATTTATTATGTTGTATGTTATTCTTTATTATACACAAAAATACAAGATAGCAGTACATTTAAGTGGTTGTTTACAAGGGCGAGTACAGTCTCTGCCTAGTTTGCGGTCAGATAGCCGCATGTGAGATGTCCCACATATTTATTATATTTATTTTATTATTATTATTACATGTCAGCATAGTAGAAGAAGGTTTCCTGCCAAATCGCAAATTTTCTGAGAAACTTGCCTTCTTCGTTAGGTCCTAAAATACACGGGTTTTGAAAAACAAATCTCGCAGATTAGCCTAGCTCATTGGTTTTGAACAATATGGAAATAATTTTGGACAAATCGAGAAAACCAAACATGAGTCATAGTAGCTCGCATTTTGATTTTGTTTAAAAGAGTCCCCTAGACGAGAATCATGCTACTCGGAGGATTCGGAATTTACTTGTAGAGAGTATAGAAATTAAATAAATAATACTTTATCTGATAGTTTACACGGTTACTATGTGAAAATACGAGTGTTTTACTTTTACTTTTAGTGTGAGGCCCAACCAGTGTAATTTTGAGTCGCGTTTTTCGGTCGCGCCACATTCAGTTTCATACAAATCTCCCGTTTTGTTCACACGGCGCACAAAATGAGTTTTGAATTTTGTATGAAACAGAAATTACGAGACCGAAAAATAACTCGACAATTACGCTCGTCTGGCCCCACTCTTAAACTCTGCCGCAAACTGTTATAATGTTATGGCATATAGGAACTACAATTTGATATTCTGTAGTTATGGCATGTATTTTTAATCGGGAAAGAACTGACATGTAGAATAATCTTACGTGTAGTACTCACTCGGTATTAAAGGGACAAATAAACTTAGCGTTGCTTTACTTTTTAGGTTTGCCCAGGAGTTAGCCAGGCTGTAGTAAACGGAAAGCCTTTATTTGTTAATAAAGTTGAACGACACATTATTGAACCTAATGGGTTTGTTCACCAGACTCTTACAGTGCTTTCTCTTAGAGGTGAGGCTTTTAGTTTTTAGAGACATAGACTGCCTAGACATGTGCTACGTGCCTACTTTGTATCGCGAAGAAAATAGTCCTGAAAGAGAACAAATTTTGACAGGACCATGTGATAAAACTAGTTAATTTTAAAGAAATATATTTATCTTTTGCCTTTCTTATTTCAAAAGGTTTTTGCTAAGCTGTATCCACTTATTCACGTGTGATATAACATCGATTAACAGCGTAATTACCTGTCGTACCCATTTGTTTGCTGAACATTCTGTCTTTTATACCTAGTAGGCAGGCAGTTAATGTTTGATTTTGGGAGCTCTCATTAGAAACATACTAAAATAAATTTAATTTTATTTAATGAGCTTTCGCTATAATTTATCCTTCATTTATTTCTTATGTATTAACAAATTATTCTGAAGGTTACATTATCAGCCACGAATGGGCGGATAATAGCTACATTCTCCATATAAATCCGATGCTGCACGTGATTCCCGAAAAGGACCTGATAGAAGACCATGCGCCAGTGCGAGAGAGGTGGCGCGAAGATCTGCAGCTGTTTTCAGATTTCCTGGACTTTAAGGTACAGATTTATAACGCTAGTGGCCTTGGACAGTAGCATCACTTTATCAAAACAACTAGTTTTCTGCAGTAATAGTTGAATAAGATGAATTCAAAACTGAAATACACATACAGTGACGGTTTACAAAAAAGAATCACCTTTCCCATAGAAACTTTTTCCAAATACGTCAAAGATATTATATTTCGCCATCCTACGAGTACTAGCGCCTATTATTTTTTCCATTTACAAGAAAAAATATATTTTAAAATTTGTTCAAAACCATTGATAAAGCATGTCTTTTCCGTTTTTACCAAGACTTCACTATTCGTATACCCTGATACAAGATACTTCCGCATAAACTCATGTTGAATTGCACTAAAACGCGAGTTGTTATGTTCCAATTCATTGGTTTTTCGAGAAAGTTCGCCAGTCATCAGATTAATTCGATTTGCTCTTTTCTAATAAACATTAACAAAGTATCATTGGTTTGCAGACAACTAGAAGTCACGAGGGCGCGCGCTACGTGGCTGAAAACGGCCAGTTGACGGCTACAGTCCGCGACTATTTGCAGGCTATCCTGCTTCTGAAACCACACGACGTGGTGCACTTTACTCAACACTACTTCGACTCGGCACTGTCTTCTATGGACTTGCCTAAAGATGAGTACTTTGACCCTTGTCAAAAACACGTACGATACTTCTATCTTGAGGAGTAAAACCTGTAAAGTAAACCATAGAGAGTTTTGAGGTGGCTGAGTTTCGCGCATACCGGTCGGTTTTGGTATTCTTCGCTACAAAGTAATAATGTGAACCAATTCTAAAAGTACGATTCACTATCAGCAATAACTAAATATACGCCGCCACCGGGAAAAAGGGTAACTTTAAATATGTACCTTTCTAAACCATGTAATATTTAATATACTTAGGTGCGATCCCAACCCAACCAGTATTCAGTTTTTGAGTCATATTTTAATGATACTGCCACTCATTTCAATTATTTGCTTTTTTGGTGCTCCATCCCCTTAATTTGTAAAAAATAATGTTCTTAGAAATGCATTCAGCAGTATAATAATGACTCTAAAATAACTATAATATTAAACTATTTACTACTATTGATTATTTCAATAGACATAGTGTAGTTTCTTCATATTGTTGCATAGTATAGAGTACCTATTATAGAGATTTATATTGTATGATACGTTTCGTCATTACTTTAACTATAAAATTTAATAAAATTTGAAGTTTTCTACCGTACAAGTTAGTTTTAATCCGTAAACCTTAGTTAAGTGTATGAGATAGCTATTAATCTGGAGGGTTGGATGTAATGTTTCATTATTTTCATCAATGTTTTGTCTTCTGAAAACAAAATATACTATTAATATTAGAAAATATGTTTTTTTATAATTTAAATATTGAGATAAGAATATAGAGATCATTTTATAACATCTGGTTTAGAAATGTTCAGGCAAGCCATATTTATTTACAAGTAATAGCTGCAAAATAAGTGAGTTTATGTTTTGTGATTTTCATCGTTATCATAGTTAAACATTGAATTTGATTTCGCGTGGTATAAAATAAATACAGTATGCAAAATTTTACCACTAACATAAGCATGTTTGTTTGATGTAATTAAATTTCAAATAACTTTATATAAAAACAATGTTCCTAATCTAATACCTGAAGCATAATTTCCATAAACGGATAGATGTTCTGAGAATAATGGGCTCTGAAAGCTCTATAAAGGAGTAAAAAATAATAAGAACATGGTCCATATTATTACAAGCAAAATTCATCTCGTGAAGCGAGAGTTGGATTAATGCTGAAATAAAAATAATGTTTATAAACTTGTGGAGCTGCTAATTATTTTAATTGTTAAATTGACAGTCATCATAAAATACTTAAAGCACAAAATAGGATAGCCATATTTATCAAACTATATTAATTAAAATGAATCCTTTAATCAGATATTCTTTTCTATTCGGAATGTTAATAGGCATGTTGTTTCTTTAGAACGGCTACACTTAATAAAATAATTATTTATTTTTGTTATGAACTGTTATTATGTAAATCCGTTTGTGTATAAACTCTTTACTGTGGAAAATCATCTCATTCCCACGGGAAAAAATTGTGAAGCCGCAGGCGGAGTGCCTACTATACTAAAATCTTATTCGGATTTTTTTTATTCTAAAGGAACCCAGAAAATAATGACGTCAAACTCGTTGGTAAAATATTAAAATGAGGTTGCTTGTTTTATCCCTAACATAAATAGGCTCAATTTGTGTTATCGGCAGTTGTTTCCTTTGGCAAGTAACACAACCCCTCCGACGTCTGTTTTCATTACTAAGAGAACATTATTGGTTCAGGGTAAATAAAGATTAGATTGATTAAATTTGTCTGGTGAGGAGAACGAGTGTGCTACATTATAGGTAAATAAACACATGAGAAGGTAAATATGTACACTATAATGTATAAATAAGTTAATCACATAAGTAGTGAACCTGTCTGTAAGAGATATTTTTTTCATGATTTGTTCTTTTTCCGTGGCAGATTTAAATTCTTATCTTATTTTATTTAGCCTAAACTGTCCCATTGCTGGGCAAAGGCGTCCTTCTTTTTCTTCCACCTGTCATGAGCTACTTCTGGCCTGTCTTTTAAGTAGATCAAGGTTGTCCCACCATCTCCCACGCGGCCGTCCACGTCTGCGCCTGTTGGTTGGTGGATCCAGACCGTCGTTTCTTTTGCCCACAGGTCTTGGGGCATGCGGTAGACGTGTCCAGCCCAGTCCCAGTTAAGTTTGGCAATTTTAAAATAAAGCGAATAAAAAAATTAGGATAGGTCTAGCTCTAACAATAAGCGAACAAGAGACGAGAGAAAATCCTTGAAGTTATTTAGTTTTTTAACCGTAATATAAATTGCACTCTCTAATCCATAGTAGCCAGAACATGCGGCTGGACATGTTGACCTTAAGCGCGCCCGTATTCCGTAGCGGTATGGGTGAATTTCGTAGTGCGAATGTTAAACCGCATGTGCTTGCTTCTGTACATCACGTATTGATTCGTAAATGAAGTGTAGTCAGTTATTTATAATATTACGACATTTATAGAAATAGTTCAATTTTAATTTTGAAATTAAAATTCAATTCAATTTTAGTTTCTACCTCTATCCTACGTTAAAATTTGTATTTCGTTATAGATTGTTAGCAACTATACTTGCTACTAACGAAATACACATGCCCGTCGAAACAATATAAAGGCAATAACATTGTTATTTTACAGAATTATTGTTGCTGCTGTACGCATTGTATGGCAGTAGAGTCGAATGATAGCAAATTAATTTATATTCACAATTAATTTGTTTATTTTATATATGAAATGTAGTATACAGATTAATTTGTCACAAAGACGACATAACTCCTTAATTAACCGTCAAAGACGAGCTACAGATTAGATGGTATAGTTAGTACACCAGCAGCGGTGTGAACAGGACAAAGCGGATCAATCATGCCGTTGATTAATATGCACATCAAACACTATAGGGTCCACAGATAGGGTCACTAACATAATCCAGGCAGAGCTGCGCGTCTAAACACCATTAAGTAAACAATAGTGGTCATTTTAGTCGCTATAGCCACCTATAGCTTGTGAGTACGTATCTAGGGTATATTCGTGTTACATTCAGCTCATATTTGAAACAATTTGGAACGCAGGGTATGTCAGAATCCTCCTAGAAACTATGCTGTCACTATACGTAAAATAAAGAAACATGGTAGAGATATAGAGAAGAAGGTTTTTCTTATTTGTGATTATACGCTCCTGACTTTGTTTCATTCTTTGCCAAAGGCTGGAAGTGGATCAGAAGTTAAATATTGAGAATATTTTGCAAGTCTGGTTTTAATGAGGTATCGATTTTAAATGAATTAATAAAAGATTGTATACTTAGTTTATTTAATTATACCAAAACAACTAAAGCGTAAAGCGAGTAAATATGAACGAGTTATACTTACATATAATTGCAATTTTCCTGGAAATCAGCAAGTCTTAATCAGGGCTTGTTAACCTGGTTAAAATTTAAAACCAGTTCTTTTGCATCTCCATACATTGCGCAAGAGAGCGTTATCATTTCGGTTTCGCTCTACCGGAACCCATATTTTTTCTGGTTTTGCTCAAAGAGTGAAATGATTTCGGTTTCTGTTCAATTAACCGGTTAAGAACGAAAAATTTTGCTCGCTCTTCTGATTACCTTTTGTCTCTTTCTCTCTTTGACCCTTCCCTTTCTTATGCTTTTTTGTTTCTGGTCCGATTGCTTCCAAAATCGATATCTGGGGTCCCCAGTGGACTCCAATGACAAATCTGAGATCTGAATTGCAAAAAATGGCCGCCATTTTGAACTTTTCTGTTTCTGGTCCGATTGCTTCCAAAATTGATATCTGGGGTCCCCAGTGGACTCCGATGACGAATCTGACATCAGAATTGGAAAAAATGGCCGCCATTTTGAACTTTTCTGTTTCTGGTCCGATTGCTTCCAAAATCGATATCTGGGGTCCCCAGTAGACTCCGATGACGAATCTGACATCAGAATTGCAAAAAATGGCCGCCATTTTGAACTTTTTTGTTTCTCGTCCGATTGCTTCCAAAATCGATATCTGGGGTCCCCAGTGGACTCCGATGACGAATCTGACATCAAAATTGGAAAAAATGGCCGCCATTTTGAACTTTTTTGTTTCTGGTCCGATTGCTTCCAAAATCGATATCTGGGGTCCCCAGTGGACTCCGATGACGAATCTGACATCAAAATTGAAAAAAAGGCCGCCATTTTGATTTTTTTTGTTTCTGGTCCGATTGCTTCCAAAATCGATATCTGGGGTCCCCAGTGGACTCCGATGACGAATCTGACATCAAAATTGGAAAAAATGGCCGCCATTTTGAACTTTTTTGTTTCTGGTCCGATTGCTTCCAAAATCGATATCTGGGGTCCCCAGTAGACTCCGATGACGAATCTGACATGAGAATTGCAAAAAATGGCCGCCATTTTGAACTTTTTTGTTTCTGGTCCGATTGCTTCCAAAATCGATATCTGGGGTCCCCAGTGGACTCCGATGACGAATCTGACATCAAAATTGGAAAAAATGGCCGCCATTTTGAACTTTTTTGTTTCTGGTCCGATTGCTTCCAAAATCGATATCTGGGGTCCCCAGTAGACTCCGATGACGAATCTGACATGAGAATTGCAAAAAATGGCCGCCATTTTGAACTTTTTTGTTTCTGGTCCGATTGCTTCCAAAATCGATATCTGGGGTCCCCAGTGGACTCCGATGACGAATCTGACATGAGAATTGGAAAAAATGGCCGCCATTTTGAACTTTTTTGTTTCTGGTCCGATTGCTTCCAAAATCGATATCTGGGGTCCCCAGTGGACTCCGATGACGAATCTGACATCAAAATTGGAAAAAATGGCCGCCATTTTGAACTTTTCTGTTTCTGGTCCGATTGCTTCCAAAATCGATATCTGGGGTCCCCAGTGGACTCCGATGACGAATCTGACATCAAAATTGGAAAAAATGGCCGCCATTTTGAACTTTTCTGTTTCTGGTCCGATTGCTTCCAAAATCGATATCTGGGGTCCCCAGTGGACTCCGATGACGAATCTGACATGAGAATTGCAAAAAATGGCCGCCATTTTGAACTTTTTTGTTTCTGGTCCGATTGCTTCCAAAATCGATATCTGGAGCCCGTTTCACAAAGCAACAAGTAACAAGTTACAATTCTACAAGTACAAGTTCAAAAATTTAATAATTTACAAGTACAAGTGTTTCACAAACATCGTTTTGGAGAATCACTATAGTCAAATGACTATAGAGTCAGATTACAAGGAACGAATTCTCGATTTTACAAGTGTAGTACCCAAAAATTAAATAACATAGCACAAAATATTCGTTAAACCATTGACTCATGTAAATGCCAAACTAGCGAGCCTTTGGTACATACTGTTAATGAAAAACAAGATTTCAGAAGGCTATTTTAGTTTATTTTTAATTATTTTATTACAGAGCAAAAACTAGTACAATCGTCCGCTAGAGCGGAAACGTGAGAAGAGAGAGAGGAAGAAACTATTTCTTTCTCTATTATTTTAGTGTTGCCATTATGTGGCATACATATTCCCGGGGGCGGGTGTTAAGCAGTAATTAATTAACAATAATAAAAGGAAAACTTAATTGAAATTTTGCAAAAACATTAGTTTTATGAAATAGCATTGAAACTAGAACATTATGAATTTATAATAAAATTTAACATTGTGAAACATTAATGAGATCTTTACTACATTATTTATTTTAACAAAGTTATGTAAACCAACATAGAGATAATAAAATTATGATGATAAAACATAACAAGCATTTTAATATTTTACCATTAGTTATACAAATACATATTGTTGAAAGGAAGTTACATAAATTAATTTAGCTATACTAGTGAGCAACAACAAGTTATTCAAATATGTATATAGGTCATTTAAATTACATACATAGTTAAAGTATTACATACACTTAAATTATTGAAAATGAGCAAAATAGTAACATAACTTTAGTTTAATTACATTTAAAAAAGCAAAAAAACAATATACTATTTTTAAGATAGATTGAGTTTAGGAACCTCTTTTTTATTATATTATAATAAAGTTTACATAAAACCTTAAGTTACAACTATGTTAAGCATTATTTACTTTAATCATATACAGTTATTTACTTATATTTCTATTGGTAAAACACACAACTTATTAATAGCCCTACGTGAGATGCCTGATTGTGTTTTCACATCAGCAACCCTTATCTTCTGATCGGACCCCTTATAGATTTTTATTACTCTAGCTAAAGGCCAGTTAAGAGGAGCCGATCTCTCATCTTTTAACAACACCAAGCTGCCTTCTTTTAGGTCAAGCTGGATGTTTTGCCATTTAGGTCGGCTGTTTAATTGCGACAGATATTGTTTGTGCCACACGTTCCAGAAGTTTTGCTGTATTTGTGTGCATCGCCGCCAGAATCGGAGCCTATTAGTGGGCACAGATGTACAGTCAGGCTCAGGTATAGCTGTTAATGGCCTTCCTATTAAAAAATGGCCTGGTGTAAGGCATGAAAAGTCTGAGGGGTCTCTTGTGAGCTGAGTTAAAGGCCTTGAATTTAATATGCCTTCTACACTTATGATTATTGTGTTGAATTCTTCATAAGTGAACAAATTAGGACCTATTATTCTTTTAAAGTGAAATTTTGCGCTTTTTACAGCGGCTTCCCACAGGCCACCGAAAGTGGGTGAATAACTAGGTATATAATTGAATTGAATACCATGGGAAGAAGCAAAATCTATGACCATTGACTGATGCTGCTTAGAGTTATTTAATTTATAAAGATCTTGTAATATGTTATCAGCACCTTTAAAAGTTTTAGCGTTATCGCAATTAATAATATTTGGCATACCGCGCCGTCCAATGAAACGTTTCAAAGCCGCGATGAAGCAGTGTGACGTCATATCTGAAACAAGCTCTAGGTGGACACTTTTGGTAGCAAAACACACAAATACAGCAACATAGCCTTTAGATACAATACTACTTCGAAGACTAGATTGCTTAATCTGAAATGGGCCACAGTAGTCAATACCAACTATGCTGAATGGTTTAGATTCGTTTACCCGATCAGAGGGCAAAGATCCCATCAGTTGTGAAGCTGTCTCAGCTTTGAAACGATAGCATTTGATACATTTGTTGATAATCTTTTTAACTTCGCGATTACAATTTATAATCCAGTATTTAAGTGACAAGCTAGACATAGTTAACTTAAGACCAGCATGAAGTAGGTTTAAGTGCTCATTTAAAATTATTAAATCCGTGATTTGACATTTCTTTGGCAAAATGATTGGAAATTTTTGTGAGTAAGGAATTGACGCATTTACTAAGCGACCAGATACTCTTAAAACATTATTGCTGTCAAGAAACGGTGCCAATGATTTTAAATGAGTTTTTATAGGTAAATTATTTTTAATACAATTAATTTCGTGAGAAAAATATGAAATTTGAATTATTGTAATTATTTTGTTCTCAGAGTTTTTTAATTCTAATACAGTCAAATTATTTAAATTTTTATTATTTTTATTTTTACAATTTTGAGCAAATCTTAGAATCCAAGCGATTATTCTTACAATTTTGTTCCAAGAGGAGTATTTTGTGAGAATTTCAGGTATTTCAGGCACATTTGATGCGACGCCCAAGCCAACCACCTGCTTGTTCAGGTTGTGATCTGTGCATGACACATGATTGCAGCTAACTGAAAACTTAGGAGTAAAATCAGGTAAGGAATGCTGAGGTGGACCGTTCCACCACAGTGAATTTTTAGGCAGTTCTGCGGGATCACAGCCCCTAGACAAGCAGTCAGCTGGATTAGAAGCCCCATCAATGTGATACCATTCACAATCTTTAGTGAGATTCTCAATTACTTTGACTCTATTATTTACATAAGCAGGTAAGTTTTTATTAGATTTTAACCAACACAAAACAACTTGTGAATCTGAAAATAAGTACTTAGCATCAAACCTTATTTTATAGTAAATGCTATTGACTTTTTCATACAATTTAGCTAGAATTAGGGCAGCATTTAGTTCTAATTTTGGCACAGTCATGGTTCCTTTAATAGGAGCAATTTTAGATTTAGCACATAGCAGGTTAGTTGCAACATTATTTTTATTTACCACTTTTACATACATGCAGCATCCATATGCTGTTTGAGAAGCATCACAGTAACCTAACAGCTCTACACGCTGTGCATTTGAACATATGACATTTCGGTTAACAGAAATTGCAGGCATTGTTAACAATTGATTATAAAAATGCTGCCATTGTTTTAGTAAAGGCGTCGGTAGAGGAGAGTCCCACTTTAGGTTCTCTTTCCACAGTCTTTGTAAAAATTCTTTAGCCCTGACCACTATAGGCCCTG
>CAOKYR010000429.1:0-58596 GCA_948473455.1 Teleiodes luculella | reverse complement strand
TCGCCATTTTATGCATAAAATTGGTATCAAATTTTGTATGGGAAGAAATTTGATACGCGCCAATTTTCTTGATACTTCGTATAAACACTCATTAGCATAATTAACTGGACACGTATTCTGGCGTTTTTTGAAATTCGTTCCGTAAACTGTATAAATAGTGTCATAATTTGTAAAAAAATAAAATAAAATAAATTTTTTTTTCGTCTTGTAGGCGCCGCCCGTCCTTCCGCGCACATCGCTCGACTATTGCGGCAGATCCATTACGCTGCCGCTAAAGTCTCATGTGATCTAGTAACGATACTGACTATGTACACTTTATATTTTCTCGTGTCATATCTTTAGTGTTTCTTAGTTAGATGGTATAGGGGGTAGCTGACTCTGGGTAATACACGCCAGGGCGCGAACTTAGTACAATCTCGTTCACACACCGATTTATCGCATCCGAAGTCAAATACGTTACTGACGAGAGAATTCAGGCCCCTCTAACATGCCCGGTCCACGCGTGACAGACATAATTTTGTCGTGCGTATTCTCTTATCCTATTTTCTATATGGCAGACTTTTTTGACAGTTAAATTGTGTGACAAACTTTTGTCATAGCACTGCATGTTACGGGGGCTGATGACATTCTAATTCTTTTTCATTTGTGAGACGAGAGCCGGCGTTGGTTTGATCAAAGCTTTATTATATAATCACATCACAATAATATTATAAAGGCGAAAGATTGTGAGTGTGTATGTTTGTTACTTCTTCACGTCTAAACGGCTGGAGCGATTTCAATAAAATTTGGTGTGGAGTTAGCTGACACCCTGGATTAACACATAGGTCACTTTTTACCGCGGGAAATTCCTTCGCGGGCGGAGCCGCTGGGCGAAAAGCTAGTCTTAAATAATTTTCATTATGATTAACCTAATTTGACGTCAAAAAAGATTTTACTTTTGATTTTTATAAAAAATAAGGGCAGAGTAATAATAATATTTAGATAGAACTAATCAAAATACCACTGCAGCACCCGTAACATGCAGTGCTATGACAAAAATTTGTCGCGCGAGAAACCCGCCATATTGAAATATCCTGCAATAGGATAAGAGAATACGCACGACAAAATTATGTCTGTTACGCATGGACCGGGCATGTTAGAGGGGCAGAAGTAGCATGATCATTCACGAGTGACAAGACATAGTTTTGCCGTTTCTATACTATGGTTTGTTTCATATTAATCCGGACAAAAGGTCATCGACGGCTGCATGCATGCGCACATTTTTTTCAAACGATACGATAAAAATATAGGAACTAACTATGTTTTCAAAAGGGATATAAAACATAGCACCGACTCTTTTAAACGGCTAGACAATTTCAGCCTATTGGCACGGTTTTCCGCCTAAAAATTTAGGAATCTCAACAAAGTGTGGGGGACTGATTGAAAGGTTGTGACTTACTAATGATTGGTACACTGGCATTGGCTTAGTCTTACATACCATTAAAAATAATCAAAAGTATTTCTTCTCTCAAAACAAAGAACCAAATCCGTTAGTCTACCAAAACGCGGTCACCGCGTCCCGGAATCTTCGCGTAAATTTCATTTTAATATTCCGAAACTTTCAATAGACTTATGCTTAAAGAGCCGTTGAAACTTCCTCCTTTGTGAATCGAGTTAACAATAGTCAAGAATTGAGTCACTCAAATACATAGGACTTAATTGGAATAAACAGGACCCAGTTTATTAGTTCTATAAATATTCGAGTTTGCTTCAATGGTTTTGTTCAATGGTTTTATTCGTTAACGAACTAGACTCATATCAAATTTTGTATCTATGTTGTGTTTGGTTCAAATTTTGTAATTTAAAAGGCAAATAAATTTCTTTTATAGGTAAACTATTTTGATTCTGATATAATTATTCTATCCGTTACTCAACAGGCTTTTTTTCTTTTTTGCATTGACCTATGCTTGTGTCGAAAAAGTACGACGAATCAAGCTTCACCGGACTTGCGGGGGAGCGAAAGGCTCTACCCCAGATTAGTTATGTACCAACGCGTCTAGGGGCGGCTCGAGGGAGCCTCGAACCTCGACCTAGTACGTTAATATAGAAAATATTATTGACAGCTCCGTAGTCTAGTTGGTAGTACATCTGCCTTCAAAGCATCGGGCTCGAATCCTGCCAAGAGCAAACATTCATGTAATGAGTACTTGTATTTGCCTTGTGTCTGTATGTTTTATATTTATTTGGATTGGGATTGTTACCTGAAGTACTCAACAGGTGTAATATGTGCAACTTGTCAAGCCTCCATCCGAGCTTGGCTGGCCGGATACAGCTGCTTCCACGATTCCTAGATACACAAGATATATATATATGTATATATACAGCACGTAGACCGGGCGACTAGCCCTTACCATAAGTACATTACCTCGTTACCGTCACAGCACTTCACACGTGCATTAGTTTTACCGGGATAGGGTAAGAGACGTGAAGATAAACGCCAGGATACTGTATTCCAAGGTCCTCAGGGCAAGGCAGGCGACTGGTTCAGGGTGCAGGGTGCAGCTACTATTGAGTTTCCGCGGCTCTCTTCTTTTCAGGCTATCTTGTTCCTTATTGCCTCTGCTTGAAGATACATTTTGCCGTGGCAAGATTTACCTTGAAGGATCGAGCATGACGTATGAGAGAGCCGCGTCTAAGCTGCCCGTTTGAGCGCGGGCTAGCGTTATTTTGTACTATGCGCACTGCCTTTCCCATTGAATATCTCATTTATTCATGTATTTACAATGTTTTACATATGTTTTTCAGAAAGAACACAACTTTTATAATACAGAAAACATATTTTAAAACCAGCAAGTTAATCAATTAATAAAATATAGCAAGATTAAGGCAATATTTTACAAGAATTTACTTTATACAGTTCAGCTAATTTCTTTATTTAACATTAAAAAGAGGAATTTAATAGATTGCCTTGTTTATTTCTAACATCCTAACTATATAAAACTGTATTTAGAAATATTATGTGTCAGAAGTGTATCATACGCGAATGTGAATTTTGTTTGCTTATTAAATAATTTATTTGTATACCAATCTTAACATAAATGTGTATGGCGATAAACATCGCGGTTATACATAAGAATAAATGTGAGTAATTACGAAAACTATGTAAATAATTGTGAAATCGAATAGAAAGAAATTAATTTGAACATAACATGAAATTCAACTTAAGACTAAATAATAAAACGTAGAAATGAAATCTTATATCTAGTATCATATCTTATGTACTAAGAGAAGTAAATAAAAGGAAAAACAACGAAAATAAATACCTTTAATAGGTTTCCTCAAAATACAAATAGGAACATAACGAAACTTAATCTCATAGGAAGCAATGAAATCAAAGTACCTAATTATAATTTACTCTAATAGAAATTCGTATTTACATTATTATTTTCTCCATACATAATCAAAATCGAAGGAGTTGCGAATTCCGTTCGTCATGTCATTTTTCGAAGGAGTTTCGCTGCTGTCGCATATTTGAGATGTTGAATTTTATTGTTACGAATATTATACATTTAATATTTTTCTTATGTAGCTGACAGCATTATATGATAGAAATAACAAAGCAAAACGATGTAAAATAAGTATTTAAAGGTGAAAAATGGCTTTAAAGTGCACGGCTCTTCTAAAAGGTAACGCTCGGTTACCCCCACTTGTGGCGCCGCCTGGTGGCGAAATTTGGCGTGAGCAGTTTGCTCATCTTATGCGAGCCATGTACTTGAGATAATCTTATCGGTTTTGCTTTGTTTGTCTATGTAATAGCGTTATATGCTTTCCTATATACAATATTATATCGTTCTTATAAGAATTACGGACATATTAGAATCCAATTGGACATTAGTGATGTCTTGTAAGAGCGTAAATTCTTATAGGAAGATTGCGAGCAAAGTATATAGGTTAACTTAGTCTATTACAGCATTTGTTTGTTAGAGGTCCGGGACGAGACGGGGCAGGGGGGGGGCTCACGGAGCGGTAAGGTGGGCAATGTTCGTTCGCCGACAATCTCCCCCCGGTGCAGAGCACATCTTTATGCACGGCGAACAGCTGTTGTCGTCGATGTTGGAGATTACTCGTATAGTGTGTGTGACGTGGGAATGGTTGACGTGTACTACACCAACACTTGTCACCTCGACTACTCTTATTCTGCCGTTGTTGTGTTCCCGTTGATTGTCATCCAGGCCATATATGTTTGGACGTCGTGGTCATCTTTACTCCGACTTTACAATCCCCTGGGGCTGTGTTCTTGTCACAATGATAACGTGGTGATTGGTTATCATGGCACGATAGTGAGATGTGTGAGTCGTGCGTCTTTCTCGCCCAAGATTGGTCTGCGAGTTTTTTATGAGCCCTCCAGGTTGATTCTTTGTAAATCTTGTCGCTGGTCACGTGACCTGCACACATCACTGTATCGCAGTGCGAATTGTTTAGTATCGAACAAGTGATGTTGCGTGTGTTGTTTAGTACGACTGGCTGAGAGCTGTTGTGGGCGTTTTTTGTTACATAATATGTCGCCTCGATGCGCTGATTGTCGATTTGTTCGGTGGTCGTCCAACACGTGTTTTTCAGCTGAGAATGACGCTTTCTATGCTTCCTTTTTCTCGCTCGACGTTTTAGTGTGCCGTCATGTTGTGTGGACGGCTGTTTGTGCTCGTGTTCTGATGGAGCATGGGCCGTCTGAGTTAAGTTTGTGGGCCGCATATTTTGTGCCTTCTTTGGCGTATTAACGAGCTTCTTCATAGCGAGTGTTTGTTGTGGAATCTTCTTTTTTATGAAAGATTTAAATTTCAGAGCAGCCTGAATGACTCGTGTGGCGATGTACAGAGGTCGAGTCCACGTCTTATATCTCCTCTCGTCGAGCAGGCACGATGTCGTCCGGTCGCGTAGAGTGTGGCCGGGGCCTATGGGGGTTCTCTTCGGCGAGGTTGGGAATGAGCCAGAAGTGACGTGAGGGGGTACAGGTTTTGAGACGGAACTTATCACTAACTTACTATCTAACAATTTATTTGACCAGGAAGTAGGTTCGAGTTTGGGTGATCTCGGTTCGCTGTTCCGTGTACGGGTCGTGTCATAATCGTTAGTCTCGAGTCGCGTCGTGTCGTCGGCTGCGCGTGTGGTAGGCACCCAATGTCGATAGGGTGCGGGTTCGATGCTACTATTTTCGCGTGAATTTAATTTTGATTGCGCCGTGTTCGTTAAGTGGTTAACGTTCGCGACGGGTTTGCGTTGGCTTATCGAGAAGCCGTGAAGTGCCCAGCCTAACCATGTAAAAGAAGCTACGGGCTGGGCAGGTAAACCTGTTTTAAGATCTCTCGTTACTATGAGATGCCAATTATCTTGGCCGATTAATATGGTCGGCTTTGCGTTGGTGTACGTGATTTCGTCTTGTATTTCCGCCAGATGGGCGCACTGCGCTACTAAGCTTTCGGTCACGTTTTGCGGTGGCAGATTAAGCTTTGTGATGGTTTGCGCTTGTAGGTTTTCCATGTTTCGCGAATATAAACCTTTTATTTTAAGGTTTAGTTTGAAAGAGTCGTTTTCATCGATCTTTTCTCCGCCTATGCCTTCTATGCGCAGCGCTTCAGTGGCGCCTTTTGGTGCTATGGCGAGTGCGGTTTCTCTTTCGATAAGCGTCATTGTCGAGCCTTCGTCCAATAACGCATATGTTTGGATTTTGCCTGTTGGACCGAATAGTTCGACCGGGACTACCTTTAAGTACGCTCGTCTTTCGCTATTTTGATTATTGACTGACGCGACTTGAGCTCGTTTAACTTTCTGTTCGCTAGACTTATCGGCGCCGTTGCCGTCCTTGCTTTCCCCGCGCGGGGCGACGGGGGAGGGGGTAGCCTCTTTGTTCGCTTTGGGATCTTCGTCGTTAGAATAATGTAAAAGTTTGTGGTGTTGCTTCTTGCAGCCGTTTTTACCGCAGGGCTTTGCTTTA
Organism: Teleiodes luculella; assembly: GCA_948473455.1. NCBI lineage: Eukaryota > Metazoa > Arthropoda > Insecta > Lepidoptera > Gelechiidae > Teleiodes > Teleiodes luculella. The sequence continues at coordinate 52,625 of CAOKYR010000429.1, read as the reverse complement.
CAGTTCTCTCTGCGGTGCGTTCCCTTTAGGCAGCGAAAACAGATGCGAGTCGACCGTGCAACTTCCCACCTTTCCGATACATTTTTCTTTGCAAACTGTTCACAATCTGTAAGATAGTGACTGCTTTTGCATAGCGAACATTGATTAGGCTTAGCCTTCATGGCGGCGAAGACTTTGAAACGCTCGTATTCGCTGTCCGAGGCGCTGTCCGATTCGTACGAACGGTTCTTGTTTTGCGAGTCGTTCTCGCTTTCGCTACGCGCCGCGGGGGCGCCACGAGACGTCTTTACGGCTGCTACGGTGTGACGTGATACGTAACATTCTTCGTCGCTCGATTCGGACTCGGATTGCGAACTTTCGTATTTGTTGTATTTAGACTTCGTCGCGACGTTAACTAACCGACGGCGCGGTACTAATTTGAAGCGTTTCGGTTTTTCTTTCGACTTTTCCTCGCGTTTGCCACGTACAGGCTGTCGCGCCATGGCGCCGTAGCTATCTATTAGGTCGTCGAGATAATATGACATTATTTCTAAGTCGGGCTGTACGTTGTGCTCGCGTAGGTACCTGTGCCAACCGAATCGAATGAAAACGCTGAGTTTATCTTCTATCTGAGTTAATAATTCAGGCGCATTCATATATCGCCTTTCGCTGACGGAGTTTATAATGGACACTGCGTTAGATACGCGGCTAGCGAACTCGCTTATGTTGTGTCCGTCCTCAGCTAATTTAGGCATGCGCTTGATTCGTTCTAACTCAGTCAAAACGATCTGTTCTGAGCGGCCGTACCGTTTTTCTAGGACGCTCATTATTTGATCTGGGTGGTGAGCTGTGTGGATGAGGGCTCGCACTGTTTCCCTAGCCGGGCCGCGTAAGGCTTTACGTAGTCGCGCTACGTTCTGAACGTCCGTGTACGCGTCCCTACTATCGCAATAGACAGAGCTAAAGCCTACCCACTCGCTCACGTCGCCGTCGAAGTGAGGGAGTTCGTCTAGAAACCTAGTGCTTGTACGTTTATCCGACTTGGCGCTGCTGAGCGCCTTGGCTAACGACTGTGCTAGAATTTCTAGTCTATCCACGTCCGATAAGCTAGTGCTTGGTTCTGGCTGTTGCCTAGATCTATCGCGGTGCGCTCTATAGCGCTGGTCATTGTCTTGTCTGTCGTTGTTAGGTCTTGTGTAATGGGACCTAGGTTCGGGGTGTGCGTTATTAGATTGTGGGTTAGGCCCCGCAAAATAAGACCTAGTAAATGGTTGTAAATCTATAAGATTCGTGGTTGGTCCGTTAAAATGAGACCTAAACTCGCGTTGTACGCTACAGTGCTCACTATAAGCTTGGACGTTAACTAGACTTGCTCCTCTCTCCCCCCGAGGGACCTCAGTATCGCGGGGCGTTACTACTATTCGACTAACAGGTGCTGCAGGCGCGGTTACATGTTCCCATTGCTCTACACGTATACTATGGAACGCCGGGTTCCGTGTCTGCCTAACTGTGTCGGTTCCGCTTTCGTTAGCCGATTCGTCCGTGGATTCTAACTGGACTAATTCTAATTTAGACCTAGCTAGCGCTTCCTCCTCGCGCCTTCGCTCCAAAGTCAGGCGTCGGACCTCCATCTCGGCCTCGAGCCTGCGCCTTTGAGAGCGCGCTGACGATCTACTGCTAACCGATCGCGTCGTACATATCGCGTTATCTAGTCGCTGTCCGTCTTGTCGTGAGTCTTGTGTAGGGCCGAGGAACCCACGCTCGTACCCTACTTCCTGGTTATCATTTGAAGTTGTCGCAGTACTAGTATGTGGGAGGGCGCTCTCCCCAGACGGAGCACTCCATGTGTGCGTGTCCGAGGAAGCTGCCGCTCGCGACGTACTAGGCTGCGGCACGTGCATCATAGATCGCGTAACCCTACGATCTCCCGAAGGCGTATGATACACTTCTGAGTGATGCATGACTGTGCGTCAGAGTACCTACAACCTACCGTGTGGTGTGTACCTACTGTGAGGTGTGTACCTAACTTGTTCGGTTGAGACACCTAAGGGCACCGAACAACGGAGGTGAGAGCCTTGTTAAGGTTAGTGGACGAAACAATCTAGTCGCTAGATAGACCGGTGGGGACGCCAGTACTACCCGTCGCATGAACTCGGCCTCCAGCCTCGAGCACAGAGTTAAACCTCGACTGACAATCTCTAGTATGAGATTTGTCTTTCTCCGTACAACTCTGCCTTTAGTCTGAAGTCAAGCAAAGATAATTCGTGGTCCACGTCTTAACTGAAGGCCGGGGTAATCTAGGTGTGCATACCCGATCAGCACACACTCACATGAATCACTCCGGTGTGGCGCCGCGCCGTTGTTTCGCTTCCGGCTGGTTGGCGCCGCCCGCCGCTGGCTTCACTCTAGCTGCACCCTTGCTTCGGCGATGCACCCTTGCCGCCGCCTTGCGTCTGATGGCTAGCCGTCCTCTGGTGCCGCCTCGGTATCTGTAACAAGAACACAACTGTATATCCGGCTCGAAGGACCATGCAACTTGTCAAGCCTCCATCCGAGCTTGGCTGGCCGGATACAGCTGCTTCCACGATTCCTAGATACACAAGATATATATATATGTATATATACAGCACGTAGACCGGGCGACTAGCCCTTACCATAAGTACATTACCTCGTTACCGTCACAGCACTTCACACGTGCATTAGTTTTACCGGGATAGGGTAAGAGACGTGAAGATAAACGCCAGGATACTGTATTCCAAGGTCCTCAGGGCAAGGCAGGCGACTGGTTCAGGGTGCAGGGTGCAGCTACTATTGAGTTTCCGCGGCTCTCTTCTTTTCAGGCTATCTTGTTCCTTATTGCCTCTGCTTGAAGATACATTTTGCCGTGGCAAGATTTACCTTGAAGGATCGAGCATGACGTATGAGAGAGCCGCGTCTAAGCTGCCCGTTTGAGCGCGGGCTAGCGTTATTTTGTACTATGCGCACTGCCTTTCCCATTGAATATCTCATTTATTCATGTATTTACAATGTTTTACATATGTTTTTCAGAAAGAACACAACTTTTATAATACAGAAAACATATTTTAAAACCAGCAAGTTAATCAATTAATAAAATATAGCAAGATTAAGGCAATATTTTACAAGAATTTACTTTATACAGTTCAGCTAATTTCTTTATTTAACATTAAAAAGAGGAATTTAATAGATTGCCTTGTTTATTTCTAACATCCTAACTATATAAAACTGTATTTAGAAATATTATGTGTCAGAAGTGTATCATACGCGAATGTGAATTTTGTTTGCTTATTAAATAATTTATTTGCATACCAATCTTAACATAAATGTGTATGGCGATAAACATCGCGGTTATACATAAGAATAAATGTGAGTAATTACGAAAACTATGTAAATAATTGTGAAATCGAATAGAAAGAAATTAATTTGAACATAACATGAAATTCAACTTAAGACTAAATAATAAAACGTAGAAATGAAATCTTATATCTAGTATCATATCTTATGTACTAAGAGAAGTAAATAAAAGGAAAAACAACGAAAATAAATACCTTTAATAGGTTTCCTCAAAATACAAATAGGAACATAACGAAACTTAATCTCATAGGAAGCAATGAAATCAAAGTACCTAATTATAATTTACTCTAATAGAAATTCGTATTTACATTATTATTTTCTCCATACATAATCAAAATCGAAGGAGTTGCGAATTCCGTTCGTCATGTCATTTTTCGAAGGAGTTTCGCTGCTGTCGCATATTTGAGATGTTGAATTTTATTGTTACGAATATTATACATTTAATATTTTTCTTATGTAGCTGACAGCATTATATGATAGAAATAACAAAGCAAAACGATGTAAAATAAGTATTTAAAGGTGAAAAATGGCTTTAAAGTGCACGGCTCTTCTAAAAGGTAACGCTCGGTTACCCCCACTTGTGGCGCCGCCTGGTGGCGAAATTTGGCGTGAGCAGTTTGCTCATCTTATGCGAGCCATGTACTTGAGATAATCTTATCGGTTTTGCTTTGTTTGTCTATGTAATAGCGTTATATGCTTTCCTATATACAATATTATATCGTTCTTATAAGAATTACGGACATATTAGAATCCAATTGGACATTAGTGATGTCTTGTAAGAGCGTAAATTCTTATAGGAAGATTGCGAGCAAAGTATATAGGTTAACTTAGTCTATTACAGCATTTGTTTGTTAGAGGTCCGGGACGAGACGGGGCAGGGGGGGGGCTCACGGAGCGGTAAGGTGGGCAATGTTCGTTCGCCGACAATATGGTTAAGAATGGTGTAAAGTATAGTTGTGCTCTTGAGTCTTGACTAAACTATAATGTGCATTTACCAGCCAGGGAACAAGCTCCCCCTCTCTCCTAAGCGTGTAATGAATATAAAATGTTCAGTGAAAGGCATACTTTTACCACTCACAGTTCAAATTTTTACATCACGTCTTGTCATTCGTCATCACAATTATTATAAAAAAAAAATCTCATCAATGGCCATAATTTTAACCTATACCACAGAATAAATAATAGTACTAGGTACAGAAGGCGCACTCTCTGATAGCAAACGTGCGAATTTCAATCTAGCGACCACGCAACTAACGTTCAAATTACTTTGAACGCGTCGAACGTGACCCTGGCTATAATAGCCTACCGTTTCTCGCTGCGCTTGTTTTAAAACATTATGCACCTTAAGTCCGCGACGCGAGAGTCCGCATTACTAAGTCCGTCGCGCGCCTTTGATAAAGCCGCTCCTCTGTAGGGTTGGGCGTAATTACAAAATAATTGAATTAGACCTTTGATATTATATTGGTATTGGTAATACTTCACTGGTAACTAATAATAATCATAATAAATAATTTTAATTAAACTTGACCAGTTACAATAATTGTTTTACAAAGCAACCACACTAGGCGCAGCCTGTATCGTGGCTACTATTTTATCTAAAGTTCGTCATTTTCAATACATTTCTTTATTTTATTACTTAACTTATGAGCATTTAACTAGTAACCAGTTTATGTGAGCTTGTATTAGTAAGCAATCACTAGTTCTGGGAGGTCTACTTATACTGAACGATTTCTAATTAGAGGTGGTTAACATTTACACGAAAATATAGCAGCTGGGGTAGGGTGATATCACTAAATATGTTAATACCTGAAGTTATTTCATTATTATAATCAATAAAAATGATATTAAAGACAATAAAAGTATTATCTTAGCTTTCGATATTACTCGGAAGGAAAAAAAATGTTACCTCAGTGACATTCCTATCGTTATTTAAACACCCGAATGCCTATACAATACCTTTTTACTTTTCGTTCACCCATAATAATTAAAATAAGACTTGGAATAAGCGAATTAAAGCACGGGCGTCGTCACTCGGGTGCGCGTCGCTCCTTACTTACTATCCGCCTTAAGGCGGACGCCGGCGTAGGTACATTCTGGAGCTCTGGCGCGAAGTGAGCCAGGCCTGCCTATACTTCTGCTATCTAACCTAACCTAACCTACTCATTACTTGAGTCCTCTTCTTCCCTTGCAGAAACGCGTTTTTCCATTCTATACAATGCCAGAACGCAGCCATAGGAAACTGCTCGCGTTTGTATTGTAATGCTGTTTTTAACTCTGTTATTCCAATGCATACACGAATTATGCGTACTGATCGTGTATAGTTTGTATCGTGGATGCTCGCGTCTTCATTCCTAACTATACACTACTCGTTCCTAACTACTTACACTTGACAAGAGTGTAAAAAGTCTAGTTTTTTCGATTCAGTAAAATATGGAATTTTATTTTAACTTTATTAGGTAGAATTAAATACATAACAACGACTTATAATCATAATTATTTTTATTAAAAAAGGCACATATTAACGAGCATTATTAATATTATGCAAGACGTTAAATGCTAGGTCATGTTTCCTTTACATGTATTAGAGCATTGTTGAAAATATGAATGACTTTTAAATTTGATGACGATGGATGTGCTTCTAAAACAGATGTGAACGTTTGAGAAAGTAGAAAAGTTTTCAATGAAAACCTTACAAAATCCAGAATAGTCTTCATTCCGAACATTCTCAACTTTTCCAAAGACTCAAAATCAAACAGTTCCTGTTTGTATTCACCACATGTACTAAGTAAAAACTCTTCTAGACTGCCCTTGGTAACTATTTTTCATATTTGAATAAAGTATTCAATTGTATTTACCACTTTTTATTAATTAATTGTGCAGAAACAACAAAAAACCGTCAATCAAAACAAAAGCACGTGCCGAAAGATGACGCAATATTTGGAATACAGACGCAGATATGAATTATATGATTTACCATGAAATAGAAAGAGAGTTCAATATATCATAATGGCGCGCATGCAACTGCTCCCGTACAAATCGTAGTCTACATACACGATTAGTCCGTATGCATACTGACTGACGCTGTATATTATGGAATAAGAAATAGTTCTACGTTACTAATCATAATAATAATAAAGTATTAGTATAAAGTAATAATAAAATACTACGAAGTATACGCGAGTATTTGCGTACTGCTATTGTATGGATTGGAAGAACTTGGTAAAAAAGTTATTTCCAATCTATACGCGATTAGTTTCATACCCTTGCGTTCTGGCCTTGTATAGAACGGAAAGACGCTTCAGAAACCGCTTTTCAACGGCGGTTAGTCCGGTGAAGTTAATACGACAATGGGATGAATAAAGTATTTTTTTATTCGGGACACAAGCCAATAAAAAATTGCCCTTCAACACTCCCAGTCTACTCACAAAACTTCTTCCTCAAACATTTCCACTCCAAATAGTTTTATAGACGTATCAAAATATTTCACAAATCAGTACCAACAGTACTGGAATGTACCGCGGGACCGCATTGCGACAGCCAAGATATAAACCGTTTACGCGCTCTGGGCCTCTGATTGCTAAATATTTTATACCCCCGCGGGATTCGGCAGCGCGACAACCGCCATATTAACCTCGCTTTTTACTACTGGCAACACTGATTATACTAATAAAGATGCGTGACAGAACTGGAAAATGGGGGACGAGAAATTCCTCTCGCGACCAATTGTAGCAAAACTAAAGCTCAGAATTTATGGCAAGAAATAGCTTTGAAAAGAGTGCCCGTAGTCTAACTGTAACAGTACATTAGCCAGCACATGCGACTGCACACATTGACCTTGACAGCAAATTTCATAACGTAAGTGTCCAACCGCATGTGCTGGCTACTTTACAATGCAAATTGGTTGGCCTTGCGTAATAATGTGATTTTTTAAATTATTATTTTTTATTTGTATGCAGATTTCATCACGATGTTTTTCTTTGCCGCAAAAGTGTCGAACAAAAAAACAAAAAATAATTGAAAATCGGATGTAAACCCATCCTTATGTAATGAATGAGACTCAAAAATGCGGGCGCCGAATTAAAAAACAACAGCCATAGCCTCTATGCTATAATAATTCATTGAATACTATTTTAATAGTAATTTTGTTGAGTAGTAGTAGTAAAGCGTCGGTGGCCAAGTGGCTAAGCCCGTTGACTTCCATTCAGAAGTTCGTGGTTCAAACTTCGGCTCGTACCAATGTGATTTTCGAATTCATATGTACGTTTATTCGACGCTCTTACAGTGAAGGAAAACATCGTGAGGAAACCTGCACACACCTGCGAAGAAATTCAAAGGTTGTGTGTGAAGTTGACCAACCCGCACTGGGCCAGCGTGGTCGACTAAGGCCTATTCACTCTGACTTCAGGGTAGGCTCGAACCCCTCGGTGGGGACGTATATGAGCTGTTAACAACGAGTAATTTTGTAATGGGAATTTATATTGTTATTTTGAAATGAAAAACTATGTTTTCTCTCCCATTTGAAACGTATCTCTGTTTTCTTTATTCCAAAGTCGTTTCAGCTACTTTTGTTTCAGAAGGGTTGCGAGCCTTAATACGAGGTGGCTTGGTATTGGACCAGAATCCTGTCATTTCATATTAGACCTCTAGCTTTACTGCGGTCAGCGGTATGGACATGGTATTGAGAAGAAAAATATCCGTAATTCTTTTATGTTAGTATGATATGAAGAAAATGGTTGTTGGTCGCATCCCATGTAAAACAGGTTTCATTTGAATATAATCGAAAAACTTGACAAACCATCGTTACGTACTTAGCAAGGCTTCAGGCATGGCAAACCATCCCAAATTCTTCTTTCTAAATCTTATTACTTTCTTTCACTGAGGCGTAACGATAGTCACCAAGGCGGAGTACTCCACTCTCTACTCTACTCCTTATTACTTTCTTTATTTTTTTTATTTCTTTCTTTTTTTTACCTATGTATATCTCCTAAACAAGAATGAACTATATAAAAATAAGTTCAAAAACTAAAACCCGACTACTGATAATTCGAGCTCTAAAAAGTAAGAAACAAGAAAATATTTTCATCAGGAATCATTATGCACAAATTATTCAATATTTTATCTTTCATGCAATAAAAATGTTTTACGTAGGTAAAGGGAATATTTCAATGTACTTATAACTTATACGTAGTGATGTTCAGTCAGAGGATAGCCGTGGTCGTATGCCATTTTGCCTTAATTAAACAATAGATTATAATTTAAATTATATTAGCATTCGGTCTTTGGGGCCTTTGTCCAGCAGTGGTCGTCTTTCGGCTGAAATAATGATGATGATGATGAAAGCATTCATACATTTCATGGCTTCCTTGATTAAACAATAGATTCTATTTGAATAGTTAGACCATTCATAAATTTCATATCAAAATGGCATACGACCACGGCTATCCTCTGACTGAACATCACTACGTATAAATAAGTTATAAGTACATTTAAATATTCCCTTTACCTACGTAAAACATTTTTATTGCATGAAAGATAAAATATTGAATAATTTGTGCATAATGATTCCTGATGAAAATATTTTCTTGTTTCTTACTTTTTAGAGCTCGAATTATCAGTAGTCGGGTTTTAGTTTTTGAACTTATTTTTATTCAAATAATTTTGGGGTTATAATAATTACTTTTCAGGTCCGTTCTGTGCGTAGCTTAACGCTAAAAAAACGCAAATCGATGTACAGGATAGTCGTTTGGTACACAGTTTTAGGTCCAAACAATCATTTTGACCGGCAGTTCCCAAAAATATTCCCATGGGGGGACAGTTATGTCGTCATTATTTTATTGTGGGACATGAAAAAAAAAAAATTGTTTTCCGGTAGTGGTACCTATTGTGTGTTGTTTCTAATAAGAGGGCTCCATAAGCCATTCCTAGAATAAAGCGCATTATTTCCGTCATCTGTTTTATAAAAAGAAAGTGTATAGAGTGCCGCAAGCGGTAAGTAACATAAAACAATTGGTTATGATGCCGTAAGCTTACGGCACACTAGTACATTATTTTAAATAACTCGCTTCTTTAAAAGGTCATCGACCTCAAAAACGACACAGACCTCAAAGGTCACTGATCCCTAAAAGGTCACTGGGTATGAAAATACAGGTCAGGGCGTTAACCAAAGCGAGGGAGGGGGCAGTCCGCTATAAGGGGGGGTTCGGGGGGCGCAGCCCCCCGCTTCATCGAAATATTTTTCTACCCAGAAACAAATCGGTTGGTTAGGTTAGGTTAGACTGATGTCAATAACAGAGCGGAGGGAGTGTATAAAGTCAGGGCGTTAACCGAAGCGGGGGACGGGGGGCGAAGCCCCCTTTACAAGGGGGGGTTCGGGGGGCGCAGCCCCCCGCTTAATCAAAATATTTTTCTACCCAGAAACAAATCGGTTGGTTAGGTTAGGTTAGACTGATGTCAATAACAGAGCGGAGGGAGTGTATAAAGTCAGGGCGTTAACCGAAGCGGGGGACGGGGAGCGAAGCCCCCTTTACAAGGGGGGGTTCGGGGGGCACAGCCCCCCGCTTAATCAAAATATTTTTCTACCCAGAAACAAATCGGTTGGTTAGGTTAGGTTAAACTGATGTCAATAACAGAGCGGAGGGAGTGTATAGAGTCAGGGCGTTAACCGAAGCGGGGGACGGTGGGCGAAGGCCCGTCCACAAGGGGGGGTTCGGGGGGCGCAGCCCCCCGAATAATCAAAATATTTTTGTACCCAGAAACAAATCGGTTGGTTAGGTTAAGTTAGACTGATGTCAATAACAGAGTGGAGGGAGTGTATAGAGTCAGGGCGTTAACCGAAGCGGGGGACGGGAGGCGAAGCTCCCCGCTTAATAAAAATATTTTTCTACCCAGAAACAAATCGGTTGGTTAGGTTAGGTTAAACTGATGTCAATAACAGAGCGGAGGGAGTGTATAGAGTCAGGACGTTAACCGAAGCGGGGGACGGTGGGCGAAGGCCCCTCCATAAGGGGGGGTTCGGAGGGCGCAGTCCCCCTTATAATCAAAATTTTTTTCTACCCAGAAACAAATCGGTTGGTTAGGTTAGGTTAAACTGATGTCAATAACAGAGCGGAGGGAGCCGAGCGAGCGGAGCGAGCGTGCCGCGGCAGGGGCCGGCGACCGCCGGAAATTCAGATTTTCGCCGGAAATTCAGATTTTTAGAGTCAATTTACTCAAAAAGTATTAACATTAGCCCGTTGACTTTGTATTTTGTTGACCGGATTTGTTGATTAGACAAAGGATGATAAAAAAAACCTTACGTCTCTTTAAACGGTCGCGTTATTTTGCCGTGCGGACACTTTACGGCTTATTAAATGGCGTCACTATTTTACCGTAAAACTTTTCGGTTCCCAAACAGATCGCGATGCAAAGCCGTTTGCGGCACTCTATACACTTACTTATAAAAATGCATGAAATGATTTCAATATGTAGGTACTTATTGTACAGTAGCCAGCATATGCGGCTGAACATGTCGACCTTCGGAGCGCCCGTATTCCTTAGCGGGTGAATTTCGTTGTGCGAATGTCCAACCGCATGTGCTGGCTTCTGTAAATACCAAGTTCGGGCTCCTCCAGGTAGGAAACGGCTTAGTGAAATACATGCCAAATGTTTTGTAACGTCGGCGATTTGAAAGATATTTATATTTACTGTTTTTTTTTTTATTAAGCTAGACGACGTATATAATATATATTTGTTTTTATCGAGCACATTGTATGTGAATCTGTAATGTGAAAATTTCGTTCTGACTTTTTGACTATCTGCAAAAAGGTTAAGTCGATCGCCTTTGTTTCAGGCTCCAATTGTAGCTGACTAATAAAATGTTGACCGGGGATGTAAGATACCACCATGCAAAGTTTCATTTAAATCGGTGCAACAGTTATAAATTAGGAGATTAACCCGTACAAACAGATGAACAAGCAGAAACAATATAAAATGGGAGTTTTAGCCAGCAGAATTTTTTTGAGTTTTAGACTCCGAGCTCATGTGGAGATAAGACATACCTGGCTCACATCTGAGTCAAGATTATATACATTTTTTTCAATTTTTCGATACTCGCAAGCGAAACCGCGAGCACTAACTAATGATATTTATATATATTTGAACTGTGCCAGTTGAGCCCTCAAATTTGATACCCCACACGGTACCAATTAAAAAAAATATTTTTTTAGTTCACGACTTTATGTCCTGTAGAGGGCGCCATATTAAATTTAGTGTGACGCCACATATCCTATAACCAGCGGACGATTAAGACGCATCAAATGACACCCCATTTGTTGAAATACGACTGCTAGTTTTGTAGATATGAGGGAACAGATGAACATAACCACATACATACATACATACATACATACATACATACCGGTCAAAATCATAACCCTCCTTTTTGCTGCGCCGTAGTCGGGTAAAAATGTGATTTGATGTCACGCATTTTTTTGTTTAGCGTTTAAGTTTGAAATAGCTGAACTAAAAAAAACATAACGAAGGGTGAAAAAAAATAAAGGTGCAAAGGTATAGTTTAAAAGGCTTATAGAGCAATAGATAAAATGACAAGGACTATCCTGACTAAAAACACAGGTCTACAATTTGCATTAGTTTTACATTGAAACCCGTAGGTATTTAATTCTGCAAGCAAATTGATAAAGTTATATCTAATACCAATATCGATTTAACATACTAGTAACTAGCTGCCCGCCCGCGGCTTCGCTCGCAAAGACGAAAACCACGTCTTTTCCCGTAGGAATAAGATGTTTCCCAGCTTGAAAAAGTAGCCTATGTCACTCTCTGCTTCTGACCTTGCCTTGCTTGTGTGTCTTTTTCTTTTCGCATTTAACCACTCACAGTTTTTTTCCGTGAAAATGAGGTATTTTCCCGCGGTAAAAGGTAGCCTATGTCCTTCTGCAAGATTTATTCTATCTCTGTACCTACCTATTTTTTTATCACAACTTTTCGCCCTGCGGCTCTACCCGCGCCAACAGTATAACATATTTTTTCGGTTCAAGTACCCTATATCCATCCCCAAAATCTATTCTATCTCTGTATCAAGTTGCACCAAAACATCCCTTTCGAACTACCATTTTCCCGTGGGAATGAGCTATTGTCCTGCGGTTACAGGTAGTCTGTTACCTTCCCCAAAGTCTATTCTATGTCTGTATCAAGTTTCATCAAAACTTCTGGCCCACCCTACCACTTTTCCCGTGGGAATTAAGTATTTTCCCGCGGTAAAAGGTAGCCTTTATCCATCCCCAGAATCTTATATATCCCTGTACCAAGTTTCATCTTAATTTTCTGGCCACGCTACTATTTTTCCCGTGGGAATGAGGTATATTACCGCGATGTAAGGTAGCCTTTATCCATCCTCAAGATCTATTCTATATCTGTACCAAGTTTCATCAAAAAGTTCCGCCCGACTTACCATTTTCTCGTGGAAATAAGGTATTTTCCCGCGGGAGTGAAGTATTTTTCCGTGGTATAAGGTATCCTACATGTCTGTCTCGTGGGATTGAGGTATTTTCCCGCAGTAAAAAGTAGCCTTCATCCGTCCCCAAGGTCTATTCTATCTTCGTACCAAGTTTCATCAAAATCGTTTCAGTAGTTTCGGAGCCAATTCAGTTATAAGGAATATTTTAGGTATTCTGTTGAAGCCGACGCTGCAAGCATGCCCCCCGCAACGAAATCGCCCCCCACACTTCACACCCCCCCCGCCGCCTATATATAAGCTCCCGCGCCGCGTGCCCTCTTTCTCTTTTGCTTTACTAGTGCATTGCTAGCTGTCAAAAATAACTTTTTGGGAATTTGTAAGATTTCACCTAAATTAAAGCATTTGTCAAGATTTTCAAGTTTTATTGCTCGATGTCCTAAACATCGATAGTGGCGACCGTGACAGGACTCAAAAATCTCCATTAGGACCAGCTAGACACGGCACCTACCCCCGAACTTGAGTCTAGAAACGCTCAAAGTTCTTTCAAGAAGAAGTGTCTAAAGGCATCAAGAACGATTATCCAAGTCTCGGAATCCAGAAAAATTCCATTTCAAGCGAGGAAAGGCCGTTTTAGCACGATTTTGACCGGTGCACCACGCCGTCGATTTGTTCCGCCACGTGGTCCGATCATCAGTTCCACCGTCGAACCTAGAACCTTCAAGCATCCAAGCGCACCCGAGGCGCGCAGGCATTATAGACAATCACGGATTGAGAGGAAGAATTAGAAAAGGGTCCATATTTCGGTCTGTAGCGAATCACCTAGGAAGTTCAAGCAGCGCCATCGGCCAAGGTCACCCAGGACGAGGCATACCTTCAGCACCGAGGCGACGAGCACTGAGAGCTGCGCATCGTGGGTAGCCTAAGGAACGTGAGCCCATTCCCTTTATTACCATTCTTACCCTTTTCTACCTTTTTTTCCCCCCTCTATTGGTGCATTCGACAAGTAGACAATTAATTTTGTTTCCTATTTTAGTGCTATTTAAATTAATTAAGTCTAGATTCACGCCAAGCTTCAGCTTAAATTTACGCGCTGATTATTGTACAGATAAGTACTTACATAGCATTAAACCAGCCTAGCTATAGCCGCTTTAAAATCAGTGCATTGCATTCTAGCTGATAATTTAATTAATTCTTAAATAATTACCAAGTTAATCTTTAATGTTCTTTGGCATTTTTTTGGCAAGCATAAATTATCAATTTTGCATTTCTAAAATAATTTCAACATACATTTATGTAGTTTTGTTGTTTTCGGCGATTTATTTTATTTCAAGTTGTATCTTATCTATTTCTAACGTTAACGCAGTATCGATCAATCGAGTTAACATTCCAGCGTGTGCGAACGGTGCATTCGTATATGATAACCGTGCGCGTGCGACGAGTAGCATCGATAGCCCTAGCCGAACGCCGTAAACAATAGAATTGACCAGTTGTAAACTTTTCCAGTGCAATTAATTCGTCGCGGGGAAATATTAGTGTTTTTTTTAGTATTTTTTGAGTTTTCGTGACACATTTCAGTAATTTCGTGTATTATAGTCATATTGTAGTGTTATTATAGTGAGTGAAAATGAGTACCGGCAGTACTACCGATACCAAGAGAGCTGAAGAACTCGCTGCTTTATTTATAAAGCGCAGATCGATAAAAGGTAGACTCACCAAATTCAGTAACTACTTAAAATCCCTAGGTAACGAAAAATTAACAATTAAAGAATATACCAAGTTGTGTGCACAGTGCGAAAGTCTCACAAAATTATTCAGTGATTTTGATGTTTTACAATGTCAAATCGAAGTTTTGAATGAAGATAATTTAGAATCGGAAATCGACACTCGCGATCAAATCGAAAACGACTTTCACGAAAATATTGCACTTGGAAAGTTAAGATTAGGTACTTATGATCAGCCTAGACAAAGCGCGACTGGACAAGAGAACGGCGATGACTCCGATCCAGGGTTTCGCCTTCCAGTCATTAAAATACCGAATTTTGATGGCTCGTTGTTTAAGTGGCTTAATTTTCATGATACGTTCGAGTCACTAGTGCACGATAATGACAAAATCAAACCTATTCACAAGTTTCATTATTTGTGTTCGTATCTTGAAGGCGAGGCCGCGCGTGTCATCTCAAATTTAGAAATTTCAGACAAAAATTACACTGCAGCTTGGTCTTTGCTTTGCGAGCGATATAGTAACAAGCGTCAATTAATTAATAATCACTTAAACTCTTTATTCAAGATCGATCCCATCTCTCGAGAATCCGATAAGTCTTTGAGATTTTTAGTAGATCATGTTACCAAAAACTTACGTGCCTTGCATAATCTAGGCCAGCCTACTGATTGCTGGGACACGTTGATTATTCACATAATGTGTTCCAAGTTAGATCCAAACACTAGTCTTAAATGGGAAGAGCATCGCAACAATATACCTAGCAGTAACATGCCCTCTCTTGATGATTTTCATAAATTTCTTAAGAGTCGTGCGGACGTTCTCGAGTCAGTTCAAAGGTTAAAGCAGGATAGGTCTAGCTCAGCTTCTGCTTCTAGTTCGAATAATTTGAATCCACATCGTTTTCAGAAAGTTAACAAACCCTTTAATGTTTTTACAGTTAATAATTCGAGTGATCAAGCTCCTTCAAGTGGTCAAGATTGTTTTGTCTGCCAAGGAAATCACAGAATTTACGATTGTTCCTTATTCAAGTCGTTGAGCGTTGAGGGCAGGATGGAGAAAGCCAATGCGCTGAAGCTTTGCCTCAACTGCCTACGGAGGGGACACACTACGACCAGATGCAAGTTAAGTGGCTGTCGTCTTTGTAGACGTCGACACAACACAATGTTACACAAACAACTAGTAACACCGCAAGTCTCTAGTCATGCTGAAACCGCAACAAACACTAGTACTACTAACAATTCAAATACAAGTTCCAGCGCTACAAGTAATGAGATCATACTTACCAGTACAAGTTCTAACCATACAAGCGATAACACACCTAATCAAGTTCTTCTTTCTACAGCACTAGTAAATGTAGTCAATCCAGTAACCAAACAAGTTCAACCAGTCAAGGCGCTGCTAGATTGTGGCAGCACGTCCTCTTTCATTACGACTAACTTGAAGGAGCGCCTTCAGTTAGATTCGAAACCTCTAGATACCGCTAGTATAATAGGAATAGGTAATTCAGTCTTAAAGGTTACTCCTGAAACATGCACTGTCACCCTAGAATCAAGATGCAGCCAGTTTAGTGTCATGCTTTCATGCCTTGTCTTGCCAGAACTTACAGATAAAATACCTAATTCCCCTATTAATATTGAAAAAATAACTATTCCAAGTAACATACCTCTAGCTGATCCAAGTTTTCACATCCCTGGTGATATTCACATGCTTATTGGCGCTGACCTGTTCTGGGATTTAATCAATCCTCAGCAGCAGT
Organism: Teleiodes luculella; assembly: GCA_948473455.1. Lineage (NCBI taxonomy): Eukaryota > Metazoa > Arthropoda > Insecta > Lepidoptera > Gelechiidae > Teleiodes > Teleiodes luculella. The sequence goes on along the minus strand of CAOKYR010000429.1, from coordinate 36,344 downwards.
CACTAGGTAAAAATTTACCTATTCTTCGCAGCTCTAAGTTAGGTTGGTTCTTAGCTGGAACATTACCTAATTATCAGTCAAGTAATAATAATAAAAAATCTAATGCTAGCATTCATTGCAATTTTTCAGCACTCGACCGTCTACACATCGGAATGAGCAAGTTCTGGGAAATCGAGGAACTACCCGAGCGACGGTCGCCGTCGCAGACGAGGCTAGATCCAGACAACCCGTGTGAGAAACACTTCGTGACTCACACCAATCGTCTCGAGGATGGCAGGTTCTCAGTTCGACTTCCTTTAATTGATACTCCCGATTGCTTAGGCGACTCTTATTTCATTGCAAAACAGCAATTTTTTTCTCTAGAAAAAAGACTTCAACGACAGCCCTTATTAATGACTAAATATTCCGATTTTATGAAGGAGTACGAATCTTTAGGACATATGTCCGAAGCTAGTAATCCTAGGCCAATCTTATCCTATTTCGTACCCCATCACGCAGTATTTCGCGAAAAATCCGAGTCCACTAAGCTGCGCGTTGTTTACAATGCGTCATCGCGTACAAGCTCAGGCTTATCAATAAATGATTTACAAATGGTAGGGCCTAATGTTCAAGACTCTCTTTTTAATATCTTAACTAGATTCAGGCAATATAATTACGTGCTTGCAGGCGACATCGAAAAAATGTATCGCCAGATCCAAGTCAATGAACTAGATAGAGATCTTCAGTTAATTTTATGGCGCTACAAGCCTTCCGATCCATTAAAAACCTACAGACTAAATACTGTAACTTATGGTTTTGCTAGTGCAAGTTATTTGAGTACAAGATGCATTTGGCAGTTGGGCGAAGAGTGTCATGACTCTAAAATAAAAACAATTTTGCAAAACGACTTTTACATAGATGACCTGATCACAGGAGCTGATAACGAGTCAGATTTGTTACACATTCAAAATGAAGTTTCGAAGGCATTACTCGCGGGTCAATTTAGCCTCCGTAAATTCCGATCAAATTCTCAAGTTTTGCTCGAAAAAACTGTAGCAAACTCGCAAGATAATTTAGTTATCAGTCAATCGCATGACACTCTCGGCTTAAACTGGAATCCAACTACAGACTGCTTGCAATTTCCTATTCAATTAAAAGAAACCTCTAACGTAAGCAAACGATCTATACTTTCTCAGACTTTTCAAATTTTCGACCCATTGGGCCTTCTTAGTTTGTGTACTATAAAACCTAAACTTCTTATGCAAAGACTTTGGGCTCTGAAAATAGATTGGGACATGAATGTTCCTACTGAAATTCATAAATCATGGAGTAAGTTCATAGGTAACCTAGAGCACCTAACTAAAATTAGTATTCCTAGAAATGTAATAGGAGACTTACCTGTTTCAGTTGAGCTTCACGCATTCTGCGACGCCTCCCAATCAGCATACGCTGCTTGCGTATATATGAAGTCAGTCGATCAAGTGGGAAACGTAAGCGTCCACCTGCTCTGCGCCAAGGCTCGAGTAGCGCCGTCCAAGCCGGCTCTAACAATCCCCCGATTAGAGCTGAGCGGCGCTCTACTGGCAGCCCGCCTAGCTGCGGCTGTCACTAGTGCACTTCGAAGGCAGCTATGTGGCTCTTACTATTGGACTGACTCTAGCATCGTGTTAGGTTGGATAGGTACAGAACCGTCTCAGCTCAAACAATGGGTTTGCCGCAGGGTAAGTCAAATCAATGAATTAACAAGTAATTCATTGTGGCGGCACGTCCCCACTACGGAAAATCCAGCTGATTTAGCTTCTCGTGGCGTAGATCCACATCAAGTCCAAGATTGTTCCTTGTGGTGGCATGGGCCCACTTTCTTAAATTTAAATCAAACCTACTGGCCCACGCTCGATCCACATAAGTGTCAGCCACTCCCAGAGCTCAAAGTTCATACTACTGCCGTCATAGAAACAACACTCCCGTTTATAGACATTTCCAAATATTCATCTCTTCGATTCGTTCAAAGAGTAACGGCTTATGTTCGCCGATTCATTCATAATATAAAGAACCCCTCAGCTCGGCACACTGGCCCCCTCAATATCAGTGAGCTCGAGATAGCAATGCTCCACCTAGTTAAAATCTCTCAACAAGAGTCATTTCCACAAGAATTACAAACTTTACGAAAACAATCTACACTCAAGCCAAAATCTCTCATTGCCTCTCTCAATCCGTTCCTCGATTCCCAGGGTTTGCTCAGAGTAGGTGGTAGGATTTGTCATTCAGAATTCGAGTTCGACAAAAAACATCCTATACTGTTACATTCCAAGCATCACTTAACAAAAATTTTATTCACACAGGAACACACACGCCTCCTTCACGCCGGACCACAGCTACTACTTGCATCTGTTCGTGAACAGTTTTGGCCTGTCGGTGGTAGGGACTTGGCTCGTCGCACAGCTCGTAGTTGTATCAAGTGTCGGCGCATAGGAGCCCGCCCCCTTCAAAATCTCATGGGTAGTTTACCAGCTGAGCGTCTTACGCCTGATTTTCCATTTTCCACAGTCGCTACCGATTTTGCGGGTCCATTTATGATTACAGATAGAAAAGGGCGAGGCTGCAAAATAACAAAGGCGTACTTGTGCCTTTTCATGTGTTTCAGAACCAAGTGCATTCATCTCGAGGCCGTAAGCGAATTGTCGAGAGATGCTTTCATTCTAACTCTACGCAGGTTTATCGCTCGCAGAGGTAAGCCCCGGCAAATCTTTTGTGACAACGGTCGCAATTTTGTCGCGGCAGCCAAAGAGTTAAGTACTTTTTTACACGAAAATTCAAATTTTATTATTAAAAATGCCAACGATCAAAACATCGAATTCAAATTTTCCCCAGCATATGCACCAAATTTTAATGGTTTAATTGAAGCCGGTGTAAAATCGGCTAAGCACCACTTAAGAAGAATACTAGCTAACTGTCATATCACATTTGAGGAATTGTCTACTGTGTTTGCTCAAGTAGAGGCGATCCTTAACAGTCGCCCTCTTTGTCCTCTCTCTTCCTCCCCAAATGACTTTACCCCCCTCACTCCGGGCCATTTTCTAATAGGCAGGCCCCTCACAGCGCTGCCATCGCCGTCCCTAGAAGACGAAAATCTACATAGACTAAATAGATACCAACGACTAGAACAAGTGCGACAACACTTCTGGCGGCGCTGGCAGACCGAGTACATAGCTGAATTACAACAAAGAATAAAATGGCGCGTCACTTCCAGGAATCTGCAGCCCGGTGATCTCGTTCTGCTCAAAGAAGATCACACTCCACCACTCCAGTGGCGCCTTGGTCGCGTCCTCAAGCTCTTCCCGGGTACGGATGGCATTCCCCGGGTGGCTGACATTCGCACTTCCCGAGGCGTAGTTCGACGAGCCATCACGAAGCTATGTTTGTTGCAAGCTACCACTTCCAACGGCCGGGAGGATGTTGAAGCCGACGCTGCAAGCATACCCCCCGCAACGAAATCGCCCCCCACACTTCACACCCCCCCCGCCGCCCATATATAAGCTCCCGCGCCGCGTGCCCTCTTTCTCTTTTGCTTTACTAGTGCATTGCTAGCTGTCAAAAATAACTTTTTGGGAATTTGTAAGATTTCACCTAAATTAAAGCATTTGTCAAGATTTTCAAGTTTTATTGCTCGATGTCCTAAACATATTCTTTTAGGCTTTTTACACCTTGGGTTACATTATTGAAGTTTTAGTAAAGATCCCTAATTTTTTTGAAAATAAAATATAGCCTATGTATGTTACTCAGGGTGAATGTAGCTTTCTAATGGTGAAAGAATTTTTGAAATCGGATCAGTAGTTTCGGAGCCTATTCGATGCAAACAAACAAACAAACAAAAAAACAAACAATCAAACCTTTCCTCATATTAGTATAGATTAAAAGCAGTGCTTCCAATATTATTCCATCAGATTTTACATTTGGAACACAGATACCAAATCAATTGAACGGTTGATTAAATTAACGAACTTTATTATTTAAAGCCCCGGAAACATCGAAAACATTATTATTATCCGACAATCAAACAAATTGAAACATTCGCGATTCGAACATTACCGATTCCGATTAGCGATTCCGGCCGGCGTTCGATTAACATATCGATAAAATTTATCGCATTCGGAGCGTATGACAATGAGACGAATTAACGAATTCGAGTCGCTGTGACGGTTAACCGTGCTGGCTGGATGGTCTGGCTGCAAAAAGTAAAATTGACTACTTGTCAAAAATTAAAACTGTCGAGTAGGTACTCGGACCAAGAAACACACTGAACAGAGCTATCCTAGGAAGGCGCTGTCCATTTTTTATTAGTATACAGTTACAGATTTGTATTAGTGTGCGTAACTAGGGATGTACCTTTGCTATCAAACATATCGATAGAATTATAGTCGGCGCCGGACCGACAGAAGTATCAAATGTTTGCATATTCAATTAATTAAACATATTAGTTCAATATAAATTGTGTTCAAAATAACAGTGTGTGTGTGTGTGTGTGTGTGTGTGTGTGTGTGTTTATTCGTTCGAGGTAAGTTTATAAATGAGCTGGCACATGACATTGGCGAAATTGTGAAGACGCAAAAGTCATAAACCTAGAAAAAAAAGTTTATGAGCCTTAGCAACTATACAGGGTATTAGTGACGGCTTAGTAAATACTGAATGGATATGTTCAGTCAATGGTTCTGATCAACTTTCCCAAAGATGTTTTTCCATAAAACGAAGAAATCTTTCGATTCTTCATACCAACTGTTCGATTAAAACAAACTGTTTTCAGAATCTATCGAACAAGTATCACTTAAAATCACTTTGTAAGATAAATATCACTTTTTACGTAGGTAATTGTGATGTGCCTTAATGAAAGACAAATACCTATATTATTTAATCATTTGAGCGTTTACGCAAGCAAACTACACATTTTAAAATATCTAAATAAACGCGGACGATGGCGCCCTTCCTATACAAAAGAATTTCAAAAAAGCAAGGATGTTATAAGCAAGCAAGGATATTTCTTCAGAAATAAGCAGACCTGTTGTGTCATCTCTCTATATGTATTTGTCCTTTGTATGTTTATTATACAGTATGGTAGTACTTACAGCATCCCTGGTTATAAGTACAAAAATATGTACTCAAGATGGCGGCCTAAAATCCTATTTCGGCCACGTTCATCTTTGTCGGAGTGTGTTACTTTAATTTTAGACCATTATCGATGAAACTCTCACTGTTCACTGAGCAATCTAATTGTTTAACAGCTTTCGTTGCTGTTTCAAAAAACCAAGGCGCCGCGCCGTTAAATATCGATTATTCTAGTACTACCAAATATTACATTTTACATTGAATGACTAATTATTTTGTTATAATACATTTTTTATTTACTATTATACGATGTAGTTTTAAATAATTAAAGTAAATATGTGTGAACATCTTACTCATGGCTATCTGACCCCAAACTAGGCAGAGTCACATAATAAATATACAACATCCAGACACAAGGCAAAAACGAAAATAAATGAGAGGATTTACAAACAAATTTTTATTTTTCTACAGTTTTAATAAATTAAAATCTAACCTAACTGATTCATATTAAAATTTCATACTTAGCGAACTGCTAACCTCGAAACCTGCACGATAAGCAAGCAAGAATGAACTAAAAATAATTTCAAAGGACTAAAACCGCAGAATAAGTAATTGCTAAAACTACAAATTCAACTATTCAAGTTTATAACAGTGCGACACCAAATTTTGCATTTGGGATTCGGCCAGCTTAAATTGAAGAATGGCAAGGGGGCAAAACAAGAAATGTCACAAAAACAAAAAGTTCTCGAAAAGTTGTTGAAGTTGTTGGTGTTGGACCTTCCTTGTTTTGTTCCTATAAGTACATAGTTTTGAAATTCAAGTTACACATATGACTATGCTTGTTTTTACGCTTTTTCAGTCATGTCACCGTTATGTCAAATCTATTTTTCGACAAATAGCAGTTTTAGTCAAATTCTCTTTTCGTCAAGTCTTCCATTCGTCAAATTTAGCTTACGACTTATCTGAAAAATACAGTCACATACAAAACACTGCCCAATATTTAGAAGACTTTTGAGTGAATAAAAAAACATAACACATTTAAAATTATATCTATAATATAAAAATGAATCGCAAACTGTGTTGGTAAGCGCATAACTCAGCAACGCCTAGGCCTGGATCAATTTAAACAACTTTTTTTTTTAATGTTCGTTGAAGTCCAAGGATGGTTTTTACAAAGAGAAATTTAAAAAAATCTCATTCCCACGGGAAAAATGTTTAACGCGGGCGGAGCCGCGGGGCGGAAAGCTAGTTAGTAATAATAGCCGACTTCTTATAACCAACTTAAATTTTTTAAACATTTACTGACGGTAATTTTGTTAGTCATAAGTTTATTTATTTCGTCTTCAATTTTTTGGTCTTTAACTATTGTTTTGGTTTTTCTTTTCTTAATATGTTTATGTCTTTTTAGTTTTCAATTCATAAAACTTTGCTTCCATTTTCAATGTTTTTATAAATAAAAATAAATTGTCATTCTCTTGAACCTTTATTTTCAGCCGGTTATGCCATGCTTCCAACGAATTAGTCGTCTTATGACGTTCTTGAGCACAGCACCATACGTCGGCTGAAATTTTTTTGACCCATTGACTCGTAAAGTACTCAGCAAATTGTTTTCCCGCTGGACAATCTTGTAATTTTTCATTTAATTTTATTGTCAACCAGCCTTCTGGTATGAATTCTCGTGATAATAAAGCAAGATTGCATGTTAAATATGTACACTTTTTTAAATTTTTGTTTTCCATCATTCCAAGTTGTGTAGCTTTTTTTATTGAACCTATAAAGGAAGATTTTACAACCTTAGACTATTCTGGTATCTGGGATCGAACCCGTTATTTTTACGACTGTACTTGGCATTGTCGTAAGCTAAATTTGACGAACGGAAGACTTGACGAAAAGAGAATTTGACTAAAACTGCTATTTGTCGAAAAATTGATTTGACATAACGGTGACATGACTGACAGCGAATTTGACATATGTCATCGAACCCGGCCAAATATAAATACGCGGGTAAATGTGAATGTTGCCATCATAAATCAACATTTGATTTTTTTGTGACATTCCTGGTTTTGCACCTGTACTCTTCAATTAATCTCAAGTCGATAATTGATAACACAGATCCCTCAAGTGTAAACCATCCACTTTGTTACTCAACTCCATGTTATGTTCTCCAAAATTCACCACCGAAATGAGATACAGTCCCCATACTCCGCTCCATCACCTAAGCCGCGATGTTTGTGTTTAACCAATCGATTTATTATGGAAAATGTATTACGCTCTAGGGATCAAACATCTCCTATAAGAGTTTAGAGTTGTTGTGTAAATTACTAGAGTAAACAAATAACTACGGCCATTTTTAGGGTTCCGTACCTCAAAAGGAAAAAACGGAACCCTTATAGGATCACTTTGTTGTCCGTCTGTCCGTCTGTCAAGACCCTTTTTCTCAGGAACGCGTGGAGGTATGAAGCTGAAATTTATATCAATTACTCAGGTCTACTGTCCCTTGAAGCTGTGAAAAAATCAAACTTCTAAGCCAACGCAATCAAAAGATACAGCCGTTTATGCCGCAAATTTTCGACACTTGCAAGGGAATCAAAACCTACAGGGTGCTTCCCGTGAACTCAGAATCTTGAAATTTGGTACGAAGCAACTTCTTATAGCATAGATAAAGGAAAAATTACGAAATCCATAAATTTTTAGTTACATCACATAATATATATTTTTTTAATAATTTTAACCTTACTACCCATTTCCTCATAAACGCGTAGAGGTATTAAATTGAAATTCATACCAAATACTCAGGTCTATAATACCTTTAAGCTGTAACAAAATCAAACTTCTATGTCAACGCAATCAAAAGAAACAACAATTTAAGCTGCATATTTTGAAACTCGCAAGTACTCGCAAGGGAATCAAAACCTAAAGGGTACTTCCAGTCGACCTAGAATCTTGAAATTTGGCATGAAGCAACGTTTTATAGCACACATAAAGGAAAAATTCCGAAAACCTTAAATTTTTAGTTACATTACAAAATATATATTTTTTAATAAATATAAACTTATTACTTTTTTCCTCATGAACGCGTAGAGCTATCAAGTTGAAATACTTACTTAGTACTTAGTTACTTAAACGATAAAGAGATCTTTGTCTTAAATTTATGCTCCTCCATCTTTCCCCATTGTAATGTTATGAATTTCATTTTGCAATAAGATTACCATAGTTATGACTCGATTGTCGTAATGAAAGAACTTTGTAAACCTTGCAGGTTTGTACGGAACCCTCGGTGCGCGAGTCCGACTCGCACTTGGCCGGTTTTTCTTGAGCAATCTTGTGTTTTTGACAGGCTTTTTAATGATGGCACAGACAGTAAGCAGACAGTATTATGATACTGAATATGAATATGATAACTGATAAGAGTAGCCAATGTTATTAGTCAATTTCTACAAACATGAATGGACATTGTAAAAAGGAATATAATTTTCTGTTAACCAAAAAATCGAATCTTACAACAAATATATTATTCGTGCACTAAAAATACTAATCTTGCACCAAATATTCAAGGGCGTGAACCTAAGCGGGGGACGGGGGGGCCAAGCCCAAGGGGGGATCCGGGGGGCGCAGCCCCCCGCAAAAAAAAAAACAAATCTACCCAGAATCAAATCGGTTGGTTAGGTTAGGTTAGACTGATGTCAATAACAGAGCGGAGGGAGCCGAGCAAGCGGAGCGAGCGTGCCGTGGCAGCGGCCGGCGACCGCCGTAGTTTTGAATTTTTCAAAGTTGATAACTCAAGAAGTCTCAAGTTTGCATGTTTTGGTGCACAATTAGTATTTTAGGTGGAACAAGAGTATAATTTGATGAAGATATTTAGGTGGAATAAGAGAATAATTTGAGGTACGGTTAAATACTATCCTTTTAAAAATAAATAACCATTACGTGTCGAAAATTAGAATGTATTAAATGAAAAAAAGAAACGAGATTAAAAAGATTTATACAACAATAAATTTTTGAATTTTGAATTGTTTTTTTTTTATTTGATCAAAACAATTTAAATAGTTTAAAAAACAGTATCATATAATAATTTCCCCATCGAGAGGCTCGAACCTGTCCGGAAAAGAGATATATAATATTGATTGAATTACGCACTGTCTAATTTGGCAACAAAACCAATTAGGAATACGTCGATGGACAGGGCATTTAGGGACATGTCACAGGCGACATGTGGCGATGACGGGAAAAGGTCCACGGGTAACGATCTGGCACAGTCAAGAGGATTGGATTGCTGAATTCATTTATTCGTTGAATATAATACGCAGCCACGCACACCGTTACATATTTTAGCTGTCTAGTGTTGGGAGAGTCTAACTTTATTAACCAATATGTACAGTCAAATAACTAAAAGGTGGTTCACTTTACAAAGAGATTCATTTTGTCGAACTGCAAACACATACTCGTACTACCTTTTTAAAATACTTTTACACAGAACAGATTAGGCTGATTTTCATTTGGTTAAAATGGCATTACTTAGCTTTGTAAGTTTGCTATCAAAAACTAAACTAAATTTAATGTTGGATAGGGTTTGATTCAGCATAATTTCACCAAGTGGGCCTGTAAAACAGTTTTGCAACCTAGTTTAGTTAGTGATGACGAGTTAGCGCTTAGTATAATCTTTTTACTGCACATTTCGGACAAGTTACGTTGACAAGTCTCGCTAAAATTGGTTTGGAATGATTTATCCCTGTAAGATAATGGGCCAGCAAAGCCTACTACATGGGAGCCTGTAATATGTAACATTTCAAAACGGGATTCTACGGGTCGGTTAATTATTTACGCATCGCTGTTTGGTTGGAGGTGAAACTATTGAAATTTGTGGTAGTGTATTTAACTAAACCCCTAATATGGACAATGATTGATTTTCAAACATATATATTTATATGTTTAACTCTCATTAGAACACTATAATTTTATTTTACAGTGTGCCTTATTTTATAATCAAAGATTATAGTTAGGCTAGTTCACATGAAATTACTTTGAATATGTAGGCTCTTACTTTTATTTAGTACTAGCTGTCTGCCAGCGGCTACGCCCGCGTTGTTTTTCGAGTTTTCCGTAGTAATTTTTAACTATCCCACGGAAATTCTTTAATTTTCCGGGAAAAAAGTATCCAAGATGATGACCAAATATAAAGAACCATCATGCAAAATTTCATTCAAATCGGTCCAATAGTTTCGGAGATTAGCCCGTACAAATAGACAAACAGATAGAGAAACATAAAAAAGAAAATTGTCTGGAAAGGTTCTATTTCACTTCTTACAGCCTCCTGACTCGGATTTCATCTTTTTTTTCCTGTGTACAGATATTTGACCTCTACAGTTTTATTACATAGAGATTGTGTGTTTGTCTATGAACATAAATTGATTATAAGCTAAACCCTAATCCTCGTGCCCTCTGCCATTTGAATATTTTCGCCCACAAAATTCTTGATAATTTCCGAAGTCCGCACGGGTCATTAAACATGACACGTCAATCTGAATTTACGTGATTTCACGTCGTTGAAGCGTAATTTTATTCACGTCACCGCTAACGAGTCGCCTGCTAGGAAATTACGTGAATAACGCTACGTACCAAAATTATGTTTAGGCGACGATTTACCGTTAAATAGGGTTGTTCGTGAGGTGATCATAACCTTACCTCCTGGCCACAGCTCACAGCAGCGCGAGCGAATTGCGATGTGACGAGCCACGAGCGACGTAAACAAACGATGGCTATTGTAAGAAGCACGGGTTTGAAGCACAAAATATGTATGAAGTACGCCACAGCTATTGCCGGCGGCGCGAATTGCGAAGCGAACGGCGGCGGCGGCGAGGCGGCATAATGAGGATACAGCAAATCTCGACGGGGCCACATTACATAAATAATAGTAATAAATAACAGTACTAGGACTGAGGTAGAAGGAGTATGCTGCATCACACCTAGCAAGCAGCGGCGTGCCATTTCATAGCATCGCGTCGCTGTTCGCTTTGCCGCCCGTCGCTTCGCGATTCGCAAAATATCTGATGACGTAGGCATTTTTTATTGAGAAAATACGAAGTGCCTTGCCAACTTATTTATTGTTTTTCATGTCATAATATTTTATTATTCACAAATCCAAAGTGCTTTGAGAATTTACAAACTCTTTACGATATAATCCGCTACTCAGCTATTTGTGAGCATAATATAAAACTGAACTTAGTTTTAAATTCAGAAACATATAAAAGTCTTGACGAATACTTTTGTTTTGCAAGTAGAAGAGTTTTTAAAGAGTTAAGGAAATGCCCATCCATCTTCTGAAACCCATTAAAATTTTAACTAGTTTTGGGTGTAGGTACATGAGGTCATAAAAACTGCCCGTACGATGGCGCCATAACTCAACGTCGAACTTTTAGATTATTTTATTTTCCTCTGGTCTTAGTAAGTAAAAACATGGTAAGTACAAACATCACAAAAAACTTAAACACAACTTAAACGGTTGCCTCAAAATGTTTGTATAAAAATATTATAGTAATTAGGCACGTGCCCAGCGTGGGCTTATCTTTCTGTGGTAAAACAAATATAGTCTTAGAGCAGGGTTTTCGTGTTGTGCCTTGTCAACTTAATCTTAAGTACCTACTTGTGTAAATTCAGTTAGCCAGGAACCGTTTATTCTTAACGTCTAATTTGAACTGGGGGGAATAAAACAAAAAACATCAGGGTGTAAAGAGATATCATGTACACATTTTTTTTTTCAAATTTAAGATAAAGTTATTTGTAATTTTGAATCATAAATACTCCTAATCTTGGTTAAGGGAGATTGGTCAAACCTTAACATGTATTACCAGGAGGCAGTGAATTAAAAAAAAAATAGTAAAATAGTTATTTATGATACTAGTGCGGAAAGTATGTGATTTCCGATGAGTGTCATTTTATTCACGAGCGAGCAAAGCGAGCGAGTGTATAAGCCGACACGAGTCGGAAATCATCTTTCGCACGTGTATCATACAAGATTTTACAATGCATTGTGCAAGAAAAAAAACAGTTATATTAAAAAGGCGTATAAAATGACGGGCTTCATAAACAAAACACATTCGCGCTGAAAAAAACATCTACTGCGCATGTGCAAAGCTGTCGAATCGCAATAAGGCAATGAGTAAAATTTATTCAGCCACGCAAATTTTTAATTAATATTTGAACGTAATTTATCAATAAAAATCAATTTCTAAAGTAATTATACTAATTATAAACGCGTTTATTGAATTGTTATTTTTATTGTTCCCTTTATATTAGTAACAATTGGTAATAAAAATATCTCAAATACTGAAATGTTAGGTTGACTGGCTGAATGACAGCTTGAGTAAAAATTTAAAAAAAACTGAAAAGTAAAAAGCACTAGTGCGGAAAAGTACTACTTTTCGCACTGTTTGGCTGCCTAGAAAACGCTCCTTTTCGAGCACATGCATTGTAAAATATATTTTCAACAATAATTGATTTGGAAGATTAGGTTAGTTTTTATCTTCAAAAAACTTACAACATCGCCTGTCAGCAAACATAGAATCTACAATTTGTTAGTTTTCAAACTGAGCGTTTATTTCACCTAACTGACAGCCCTACAAACGAATACGTCAACGTTGATAGTGTTCACTCCGCGATTGTATTTCTGTGATTGTACCGCTTGTCTACTGACTGATAGTGCTAATTAGTAATATGACAAGCATTTTTTTTAATACGTAGAAAATCGTAATGTCCTTATGTAATGAACTAGAATTTTATTTTAAAATTTATCCTTTTCGAGATGATACCTAGGTACTTTAATCATACTATTATTACAAAGAGGCAAGATTAGTATTTGTGTGTGTGTGTGTGTGTATGTTTGTAATGAATAAACTCAAAAACTACTGAACCGATTTCAAAAATTCTTTCACCATTAGAAATCTACGTTCACCTTGAGTAATATAGGCTACCTTTTACCGCGAGAAAATGCCTCATTCCTACGGGAAAAACTGTTAACGCGAGCGGAGCCGCGGCGGAAAGTTAGTATAAAATATTTTAAATATTTTAGTACTTTGCTTAGGAATAAATGTATGTGATGACGTGTTATAATAATATTCTGTATAACTATTTCTTCTTTACACTGCAATAATTAAATTGTCTTTAAGATAATACGTTCTCCAGTCATAAAATACTTATTTACAGTTACGCCTCTTTCCCGAAGGGGTAGGCAGAGACCACTTCCTTCCACTTGCTACGATCCCGACACACTTCTTTCGCTTCATCCACATTCACCGATTCTGATTTTTTTTTATTAGAATATACTCCGAAGTTGGTACGTACGACTAAAATTTTGAAAAAAAAAAACAGGTAAGGGAAAGTATGATTGTTTGTTCACTCCATGTTTTCTTTTGCTTTTCAGTTTTTTCTGCGCTTCAATTTTTGTATTGAGTAGTTGCTACCTAGACTTTCTTCATAAATAATAAGCTAACAAACGCAATATTTTCGAATTCGACATTTTACGGATTCAGCTTCCTGAGCTCATCGGCTTTCAACGATGTTTCAATGATGAAAAAGCTATTAAAAGAGGGAAAACAAATAAAAAAGTTGATCCGCCGTTCAGTTTTATCGCTCAGCGTAATGTGGCGAGAGCTGTTTAGACTTTAACGGCTTTAAGAGCTCTTGACGAAGACGGTATAAGTTATTTGTACTACGAAGTAACTCATTTTCTTCGCAAACTAAACCTTTGTAAGGCAGCTTGTGGCAGTGGCCACTATACTGCCACCTTAATTTTAACCTTATACCCTCAACAAAAAGTCGAAAACCAATGCATTTTAAAAGTTGTATTGCCTTATAAAGGGTTAGCCTGACTGAACTACATTTAATACACCTTGGTCTAGTCTAGGCTATAAGAAAAGAATTTATTACGTTATTTATAATATTATTATTTACATTATGAAAACTGCAAATAATTACTGTGGAATAGTAAAATAAATTGTACACTCAAAATTATTACTGTATTTCCAAAATGATGCATACAATATACCTACATACATGCGTAATATACTTAGGGATACAACCATTATCCCGTACGAAGCCGGAGCAGGTCGCTAGTTAATTAATAATACTCAAAGAAAACTTATTAATTTCGTTTAAAGAATCCTAGACTTTTATACAAGACGATATAGTACAAACTTTCTTTACTTAATAAAGTGGTTTTGAGGGACTCTTGATCATCATAAAAACTCCTACAGCGCAGTTTTGTATGGAGAAAAATTAAATACTGTTCGCTCGTTAAGATGGTTCAGTATATTTTTTGCTATAATAAAATGTACCTATCATTTTACTGTGAAGGAAAAATATCGTAAAGAAACCTGCACACTCCTGCGAAGAAATTAAAATCGTATGAAGTTAATCAACCAGGAATGGGCCAAGGTCGGCTAAGATCTGTTTACCCTGCTGAGGGGTTAGCTCGGTATGAACATGCATGAACTGTTAGCGCCCCCTTCAGGTAACAACGCCCGTACCCGCCGGCGGGGGCGCGGCCAGTACCAAAATCAAAATTGAAAATCAGAGACGGAGCCCCTCAGGCGTCGTCGTCTCCTTCACGATGTTTTTCAGTATCAACGCGCTAGGCCGTGGTCCGAGGCTCCCTCGAGCCGCCCCTAGACGCGTTGGTATATGACTTTTTTGGGGTAGAGTCTTCCGCTCCCCCGCAAGTCCGGTGAAGCTTGATTGGTCGTACTTTTTCGACACAAGCATAGGTCAATTAAAAAACAAAAGTTAGGCCATGTAACAATTGCTGCTAGTTTCTCGAATCTGGATTACTTGATACGTTAGTAACAGTTCATAATATCATACTTGTCATCATCCTAATATTATAAAGAGGAAATATTTGTATTTTTGTGTGTGTGTGTATGTTTGTAATGAAGAAACTCAAAAACTACTGTGCCGATTTCAAAAATTATTTCACCATTAGAAAGCTACGTTCACTCTTAGTAACATAGGCTACCTTTTACCGCGAGAAAATGCCTCATTCTCACGAGAAAAACTGTTAACGCGGGCAGAGGCGCGGCGGAATGCTAGTTTATTTATAAATGAAATAATGGACACACACACACAAATACAAATCTTTCCTCTTTATAATATTAGTATGATAAATTATGTCCCCATCGTGAGGCTCAGGCCTACCCTGAAATCAGAGTAAATAGGCCTTAATCGACCACGTTGGTTCAGTGCGGGGTGGTCAACTTCACACAAAAACTTTGAAATAATTAGGTGTCCGAATATCATTTTATGAAATCTGAATAACATTTGTTAAATCAAATAAACCGTTAATATATAAGTTAGTTACACAAGATATTTAAACAATTTCTACAGGCTGGTATATTTCTATTGAATAAGCTTATCCATTAAATAGTATTAATTCTTGAATAAATAAAATAAACTTTATACGTTAAGAACAAGGCTCCACCATTTCCAATTGCTACTCAGTTTATAATCCCGTCAAGTATTCAAATACCACAGACCATATAACAAAGGACTAGGCAAGATTATAATATGTTCTTAAAATTATACTGATTCTAATTGTTAATTTGTTAATTTTTCTAATTCTATTTGTTAATTTTCACAACTAAAACTACTCTTATGTTTGATTATTCTACGCTTCCATTGAGAGTGGGAAATGCAGTGTAAATGGCCATATCTTTAAACTGAATTGAATTGAAAACTGTCATCTTGATACCGCGAGTCATCAACATCATCATTTCAGCTGTAAGATGCCCACTGCTGGGGAGGCCTCCCCACGTCTTTCTGTGTATAATATAACGACTTGATTCTTCTCCACGCGTTCTGAGATAAATGGTCTTGACGGACAGACAAATTGACAACCACCAACGAAGTAACATTATTAGGGGTTGCTTTTTTTATCCTTTCAAAGCCTGCGACAACCCAGGTGGAAAACTTTAAATGATTCTTAATCGAGAAAGAAAGTACAAGTATATTGTCTCTATTTTTACATAGATAAGAGTTTGACCTTTATTTCAATGCAGCATAGTCTATTGTTTTTAGTCTTATCTGTTATGAAAGGCCGGATTAATAAGAGAACTCGGGGAACTTTCAATTATTTAAATTGGGGCTTAAAACTTGAAAGTGTTGCCCCGGGGCTGCCTCGGAAATCTTGGTCATTCGCGCTGGAGCCCTGTTTCACTCAACTACATGTTTATTTTTACAACTACAATTAGGGATGTTGACTGGCTAGTCAAAAAAACTTCTTTTTATGAAATGTCAAAAACAATATTTTAGAAAAATTAAAGGGTTTACTATCTTATGACGTCACAAGCTTGTAAGTATTGTCTTTTTTGTACGATAAGTTATACTACAGTAATTTCAGATGTTTTATTTCCTACATAGTGTAAGATAATTTATTTTGAATGCAGTCAACATCCTTAGTGGACAGTCTCATATTTAGATATTAAATAGATCCATAGACAAAAGTTAAGTAATTAATTACCAATTTCACACATACCCGTACTCGTATTATGGAAGTCCATGTTTTTGATGTCTATGGATCTGCATGATCACGCCAGAATAATAAATTTTATTATTGCTTATAAATGATTTTCTTTGTTTTGTTAATAAAAATTCTTATGCTTTATTTAAGGGCCCTGTCACTAGCTTGAAGAGAAATTGTGGTAAAAGTATTTTTTTTTAATTGATTTTGATTCAAATAAAGCTGAACAGTGGAAACCAAATTGTGTTTGTATTTTCGTGGAACCTGCCCTGATTGAGAACTGCTTCCGTTATTGATTATGAAATGAACAGATTCATAACGAGGATTGCTCAAATTAGCGCCTAAGGCGGGTATTGTAATTTGCAGGTGTAAATGGTCCGACAAATTGTCGTCGATGTTTTTTTTTAAGTAAAATTTTGTTATAATTGTTCAAGTACTTTTTAAAAAGTATATTTTGTCAATAGGTACATTTTTCCTTGGGGGAGGCCTTTGTCCAGCAGTGGACGTCTTTCGGCTGATGATGAGGTACATTTTTTATTGACTAACGAATCAAAGCTTTACCGGACTTAAAAATTTGTAATCTCAAATTTGATTAATAATAATGTGTATGAAATGTATAAATAAGAGAGATGTCAGATTTTATTAGTACAAAGTTCTAGAAGCACAGTAAAAATGAATTAACGTGTCCTTTCTTTGTAGCTTTCTAAAAATTTATCACTTAGAGTACCTATGCAACCATATACATATTTACATAATATTATCTTTTCTTATCTTTCTTTCTCTCTCGCATACGCTAGGTTGTACACAATTTACAATCATGTAAAAAAATATTCTTAGGTTCCTTTTAACAATTTGTTTGCATGTATCACACTGCTCACAAAAAAGTATACTTACAGGTTTGCAAAGTATGCCATTTATTTAATAATACGAATATACGCGCAAAGCGAAGGGCGAGTTCCTTGCTCTTAGAATATATCTAACTAGCTTTCTGCCACGGCTCCGCCCACGTTAACAGTTTTTCCCGTGGGAATGAGGCATTTTCCCGCAGTAAAAGGTAGCTTATGTTACTCAAGGAGAATGTAGCTTTCTAACGGTGAAAGAATTTTTGAAATCGGTTCAGTAGTTTTTGAGTTTATTTATAACAAACATATACACACACACATACACACACACACACACACTCAAAAATACAAATCTTTCCTCTTTATAATATTATTACTAGCTTCCCGCCGCGGCCCCGCCCGCGTTAATAGTTTTTCCCGTGGGAATGAGGTATTTTCCCGCGGTAAAAGTTAGCCTATATTCTTCCGCAAGGTCTATTCTTTGAGTACACTACATAATTCCGAATAATTTATTTACAAATTTGAAAATGACGATTATTAAAATTCCGAATTTCATACTTCCGAATGATTCACAATTCCGAATTTAAAATTTCCGAATAGTGAAAATGACGAATAATTAATTAACGAAATTTCAAACAACCGATTTATTACAAATACGAAAGTAAATTTTCCGAATATTATAATTTCGATGTTTCAAATGTACGATTTTTTAGTATATCGAATATTCAAAATTACGAATCCCGAAGTTTTAATATTCCGAAAATCAAAATCCCGAATTTAACTTACAAGTAATCAAATATTAAGAAACATTATTAAACGCCTGCTGCTTGCAGTAAGCGTGCAAGCAAGCAAGCAAGCAAGCAAGCATGCAAGCAAGCATGCAAGCAAGCGTGCAAATAAGCGCGCAAGCAAGCGTGCATTCAAGCATGCATGCATGCTAGCAGGCATGCATTCATGTCAACCTAACCCCGAAGGGTATGGCAGAACGAGCGGGCTCGCTCCGCTCGCCGCGCTCCTTTCTGCCATACCCTTCGAACCTAACCTATCCGTGTCGGGGTGCCCAGAAGTCCCGTGCTCGCTTCGCTCGCACCCGCTCCTGTAGTATTTTTGCCAAAAATCCTTACATGCATCCTAAACTATAAAACCAGAACTAATCAGGTACTCTAACCTATTATATTCGGGTACTATTTTTTTGCAACCTTGAACTTTATTAAGCTTTTTTCTAAATCACGAATTATCACGACATTTCCGATCGGGATTTAAATTTTTCGTGATTATAAAAGATCGGTATTTTATTTTTCGTATAATAAAGTATTCGTAATTTTTAACATTCGTATATTTAACAATCGGAATAACAAATCTTCGTGATTATAATATTTAGGAATTTAAAATTTCGTAATTTTTATAATTCGTTATTTAAAAATTTTGAAATTACTATATTTCGTAGTTTTCAAATTCAGTATTTTCAAATTCGGGAATAAGTAATTCGTAATTTTTGGGTGTTCCCCTATTCTTTCCTTGTGCCAACTCCGCCCGCTTTAAAATTTTTTCCCATGGGAATGAGAAATTTTCCCGCGGTAAATTGTAGCCTATGTTCTTTTCCAAGGTCTATTCTATCTTTGTTCCAAGTTTCATCAAAATCGATTCAGTAGTTTCGGAGCCTATTCAATTATAAGAAATATTTTTGGTATTTTTTTTACACCTTGTTGGGTTACATTATTGAAGTTTTAGAACGGATCCCTAATTTTTTTGAAAATAAAATATAGCCTATATTACTCAGGGTGAATGTAACTTTCCAACAGTGAAAGAATTTTTGAAATCGGTTCAGTAGTTTCGAAGCCTATTCGATGCAAACAAACAAACAAAAAAACAAACAAACAATCAAACCTTTCCTCTTTATAATATTAGTATAGATTAGTACGATAGAATGATATCATATTCCAAAAATACCCGCAAACGACAAAGTGTGAACCCTAAGCCTTCAGTAATAAGACCTTATTTGTAAATCCATTGCGTGGACGCCTCGGTATCAAAAACCTACTGCGCCTTGCTCGATAAGCCTGTTGGATTCGCGGATTTCACGTTATCTTATGAAAGGACCAAAATAGATAATCTCCGAAATCTCCTTTCTGCTCCTTTTTTATCCTATTCTTTGGAATATAACATCTGGTTATGATAGGGCAGAGGTCATCAAAGTTTTCAGTCCATGCCATACTAAACACGTTTTGAAATTTAAATCAGACAAAATCAAATTTATGAAACCTATTTTTTCACCAGAGAGATGGGAGCCGCTTCGCTTTAGAGAAGCGGCTCTCCCATCTCTCTGTTTTTCACCAAAATTTAGTAATGACATTTAATGTCTGACGAGAAAAATAAAAATTCTACGCTGAAAGCGCCAAATATTTTTTGTTTATGGCAACATTCACTATTATAAAATTGCTATTTAGTAACGTTTTTTATTTTTAACCGACTTCAAAAAAGGAGGAGGTTCTCAATTCGACGCGTATGTTTTTTTTTTTTTTTTTGTGTTTGTTATAAGATATCTCCGCCAATTGTGAACCGATTTTCAACATTTTTTTTTTAATCGACCTGGTTTACTTGCAGGGTGGTCCCATAAAAATTTCGCTAAGATCGGATGATTAAATTTGAAGATATGAGGAAATAACTCCTCAATTGACGATGCCGTTATACCCGATCGGTAAATTATTTTGGCAATATCTCGGCATCTTATCAATCGATTTCAATATTTTTTTGTTTTATAGATAGAAGTTGTACTCAAAATGGTTTCATATAAATTTGGATTATATCTCATGTTGGAGTAGAAGACTAAACCATGAAGGAAGAAATAATTTTACGCGCCCAGATGGAGTATCATGCCTATTTTGTATCGAAACCAATGCGGCCGCTCAGAGGGGTGGGAGGGTAGGGGGAAGCGGGAGACGGTGTTTGTTTTTTAACTCTATCAGTCTCTATCACACATCTTTGAATACGGTACGTTAGAAAAAGATAGAGACATTCATGTTATGACATGCCCAACTAAAAACAAAATATCAGTAAAGTATGACATTTATTTGTCTTTATTTGGCATGTAAAAAACAAGAAACTTAATGGTTACTGAATTTGAAAATAGTGATGTGATGTGGTATGAAGCGTAACGTATAATTATCGATTATTTTCGTACATTTTATCACATGGCTACTGGACTTATTTATCGAACTTCTCATATACAATGGTGATCAACTTGCAACTTGCAATAATACTGGGAATTGCTTACTTCTTTGGGCATTTAGTATTTCGTCTTTTTGCTTTTCCATACATATATTAGGTATATCTTTTATTTCCTAGAGAGCAGCGAACTACCTAGAGAGGCATGGGGACAGACAAATAAAAATACAGTCAAAACCGTGCTAGTAATGTAGAGTTCTTTTTTTTCATAATTTGGTGGGAAACCTGAAAGCTTCTACCATTCGATGCAAAAGTTAGAGTGTAACATAATAAAATCAAGTGTGTTATTTAGCATTTTTAACTTTAGTATTATTTATTGTGTATATTTGTATTAAATTGTTTATTTCGTTGCGCACATGTGAGCACACTCATTGCGTTGCTTTTGTTATAATTGAAATAACAAGAAATATGCGGTTTTGGTTCATATATTCAGTAAACTAGTCATAGATTGAAGATTTAAAAACCCCAAGTGAACATAACAACTTAAGAATTTTTCCGTGGACTAACGGGCGAGCGTCGTCGTCGGTATCGTAGTGGTTTGGTCAGTTGTTCGCCATTCGGAAAACTTAGGTTACAGTCCAATCAAGTATAGCAATGATTTAAAATTTAAAATTCAAACTTAATACTGTAAAGGAAACATAGTGAGAAAATCTGCATTTAATTATGTACTAAACAAAACAAATTAAAGTTTTGTGAGTACCTAACTTGTCATGGTAAATTTCCACTAAAAAGGGTAAAATAAAAAGATAATTTAAAAAATATATAAAACCGCCTTCAAGGTCCTAACCTACACTAAAAAGTTACAAATAAAATATAAATCTAGCTGAAAGCTTATCAATTTAATATGGCTATTAATATTCCTTATTTACATAAATTGTAACATCATATAAATATGTGTAGACATTGTTAAACACTTTATCTTGGAGTCGGTGCCAGCTAATCACCATCATTTCGACCAAAAGACTTCTACTGCTAGCAGTCATCTATAGTGGGCTCAGTATCTAGTACTCTGACCGCGTTCTTAAATTTTTTTTATTAAACGATCTGAGCTTTTGAGATCAGATGTGGTTCCGATTAAATAGCTAGCCTCAACTGGCACCGACTCCAAGGTGAAGAGTATATAGACTGGGCTCCGGTCGCAGAAATCCTTACCTCATAAGATTCATTGTTAGACGCACAATGCAGTGAAAGATAATGTTGCCGAGTAGGGGTATTTATATTGTTTTCTTCCCTAAACCTGGCAGGACAATGTTTATTTTTCAGCTGAAAACCCCTAAATTTTGCTCAAATTTACATCATAAGATTTCAATTCAAAATGATAATGCAGTGAAAGATATTCCTTCGTAGATGGGGTATTTCGTAAGTTGGTTCCCCTCACCCTGGCAGGGACCGCA
This sequence comes from Teleiodes luculella, assembly GCA_948473455.1. Lineage (NCBI taxonomy): Eukaryota > Metazoa > Arthropoda > Insecta > Lepidoptera > Gelechiidae > Teleiodes > Teleiodes luculella. Next base: position 14,298 of record CAOKYR010000429.1, on the reverse strand, counting down.
GTAGGCCGCCTCAAAGTAGGCGAAAAATGTCGATGTCTTACCTCATCCGATTTCAAGCTGAAACTAATGCAGGACGATAGTTTGAGAAGTGCCATTTATGAAAATATAACGATATCTGCCAGAATCCTGACCGAACCTTGTCATCGGAAGCCTCAAAGATAACACCTAAAATCTTTGAATGGCTGAAAATTGATGTATTTGCAAAAACATACTGAAAAATCCTTTATGCCGTGAAAGATACGCTTGTGTAGATGTGAATTTATATAAGTTTCCTCATCCCGACCCTTGCAAATTCCGCAGACAGCTGCTTCCGAGGAGACACAAATTACGTTACTTATCTCATCAGATTACAAGATAAAACTTATGCAGGATTATAGCTCGAGATGTGCCATTAATGAAAATATCAGGTTGAATGCGAGCAGTCTGGAAGAACCTTGTCATCAGCCTCCTCAAAACTAAAGAAATTCTTCGGTTGGGCAAAAATGTTTGTATTCGCCACTTATTGGCGTCTTAATCCTCCGTAGTAGAATAATAAAATGCGCTCTTCACATTTCAGAGGGTTCAGGTTCGAGTCCTGGTAGGGCACTGTTGGAAATATAACACGGTGAGTATAATTTCCACAGTTAAAGGTGTAAGTAATCATCCAAATTTACTTATAAGTATCAAAAAGAATGATGATACCCTGCTTCGGATGATAAGTAAAATCGTTAATGCTGGCTATAATCTAGAAAGTTGTTTTCAATATGTCGACTGCCATAATGGCGATCTCTATATTTTTGTATTTTTTTACCGACCACGTCGACTATGGAGATAATTCTGACATTCAACTACAGATGATAGAACTTTAGATGATATCTGAAGTTGGTAGGAGAATACAGCTTGGATGGGCCGCCTTTGGGAAGTTAAAACACGTTTTCCATTCTAAAGTACCGCAGTGACTGAAAACAAAGGTCTTCAACCGGTATAATATACTGTGCGAGATAAAAAATGCCAGAAAAACCTGGACGCAAAAAGAGACTTTGATACGTTAGCTCAAAGTAGCAAATTCTGCAGACAGCTTCTTCCAAGGAGACATAAATTACGTAACTTATCTCATCAGATTACAAGATAAAACTTATGCAGGATGATAGCTCGAGATGTGCCTTTGAAGTAAATATCAGGTTCACTGCAAGCAGTCTGGAAGAACCTTGTCTTCAGCCTCCTCAAAGATAAATAAAATCTTCGGTTGACCAAAAATGCATGTATTCGCTACTTATTGGTATCTTAATCCTCATATTACTTAGAAAGGATGATGTGTCAGACAAAACGTCCCCCCAAAAAACAAAAACTAATAAAATCGACCAACATATTTAAAATGTATCTCAGTACATGCGTCTTATCTATGTGATTACTTTTTACTATGGCGATATCTTTCAAAGACGCGGGATATTGCAAGAAAAAAATCGTTTGTCTTAATATTGATACCCAAAATAATAGATTGTAAGCATTCAATTGGGCACTGGACATTTATAGGCTAATGATAAACAATAATTATCTGTTTAACTGTAAGTACATGGTACTCCTACGTAGATAGACATTTTTTGGTGAATATTTAGTATTTTTTAGAGTGCATTTATATACTTATCATTCTAATAAGAGACTTTGATATTGTTAGTAATTGATAACATGTTTGTAAGTGAAGAATTATTGAAAAAAAAATATATTTTTTTCAAATCCATAACTGGTTACGAGCCTTTCTAGAGATCCATAAGAACCTATTGACATATACAACAAGATCTGTTGGAGGGGGGGGGGGGGCGGGGCTTATATAAAAATGGTCATCATCCTTTGCTCCGTAGTAGAGAAATAAAATGCTCTCTTCACATTACCGAGAGTTCAGGTTCGAGTCCCGGTAGGGTGGGGCATTGGCGAAAATATATCACGGTGAGTATAATTTCCCTGGTTTAGTTGGTATGTTAAAGGTGAAATCATCATGATGATTATTTGTTTCGAAAGGCACGTAAAGCCGTAAGTCCTGGCTATAATTCAAAGAATTGTTTTCTGCATGTCGACTCCCAGGATGGCGACCTGCACACGAACCAATACACAATTTCTACGCTATAAACACGAAGCGCCCTGAAAAACTACTAAATTTCCTGGTTCCATAGCGTACTCTCGCGGATTAAGGACTACATTTGGGTGTAGATTACTTTCGCGGTTTTGAATTTGTTAAATTCAAGCCTTTTGATTGGACTATTGATTTTTCTGTCAATGTCATTATGCGCAATTCACCACCATGCACCTACAGGCACGAAATCTCGTTTTTGATTTTTTTTGTAGTTCCGCGGTATTAACCATTGCTGGTTCAGCGGTATTGCAGTATCACCGACGATATTATGTAGTTGAATGTCAGAATTATTGAGTTACCTGAGGCTTCTGATATGGTTCGTGTTACGACTACCTCCAGTCGCCGTGGCGGGTAGTTGACTACAAATTTTTAACGGTCGGTAATAATTTCAAAAATAAAATGATCGCCATCCTGGGAGTCGACATACAGAAAACAACTCTTTGAATTATATCCAGGACTAACGGCATTACGTGCCTTCCGAAACAAAGAATCATCATTATTTTCTACATTCAGTTGGATGATTTCACCTTTAACGTACAAACCAAACTGGGGAAATTTTAATATACTCACCGTGATATATTTCCGATAGTGCCCTACCGGGACTCGAACCTGAACCCTCTGAAATGTGAAGAGAGCATTTTATTATTCTACTACGGAGGATTAAGACGCCAATAAGTGGCGAATACAAACATTTTTGCCCAACCGAAGAATTTCTTTAGTTTTGAGGAGGCTGATGACAAGGTTCTTCCAGGCTGCTCGCATTCAACCTGGTATTTTCATTAAAGGCACATCTCGAGCTATAATCCTGCATAACTTTTATCTTGTAATCTGATGAGATAAGTAACGTAATTTGTGACATCTCGAAAGAAGTTGTCTGCAGAATTTGCCAGGGTCAGGATAAGGAAACTTATATAAATTCACATCTACACAAGCGTATCTTTCACGGCATAAAGGATTTTTCTGTATGTTTTTGCAAATACATCAATTTTCAGCCGTTCAAAGATTTTAGGTGTTATCTTTGAGGCTTCCGATGACAAGGTTCGGTCAGGATTCTGGCAGATATCGTTATATTTTCATAAATGGCACTTCTCAAACTATCGTCCTGCATTGGTTTCAGCTTGAAATCGGATGAGGTAAGACATCGACATTTTTCGCCTACTTTGAGGCGGCCTACTGCGGTCCCTGCCAGGGTGAGGGGAACCAACTTACGAAATACCCCATCTAGGAAGGAATATCTTTCACTGCATTATCATTTTGAATTGAAATCTTATGATGTAAATTTGAGCAAAATTTAGGGTTTTCAGCTGAAAAATAAACAATGTCCTGCCAGGTTTAGGGAAGAAAACAATATAAATACCCCTACTCGGCAACATTATCTTTCACTGCATTGTGCGTCTAAAAGTGTATCTTATGAGGTAAGGATTACTGCGACCGGAGCCCAGTCTAATAACTATTTGGTCTTTGGGTTTTATCAACTCCACAATGATATCATTGTTCGTCTAAAAATGTTAGCTTTGAAGTTCGCATTGTAATCAAATTATGTTCCTAATGTGGCTAAAATTAGTGTTTATGTTCTTGTTACATTATTCTGTTATAAGCTTAGTGATAGGTGTAAACTTACCGAGTAGTGTGTTATTTAGTGTTTATTACAACCTAGGATTAACCTACACTGGGTATATATTTTTTATAAATAATTGGTAAATAAAGACCTTTGAAAATTAAAATTAAATTAATCGTTAAAAATTGTATAAAATTATCAAAAGACGTAAGAGACGTTGTTACACTTTTAAAAGTATTACAACAATAGATAGACGAATACATCCGAAGATAGAAACCGGGAACAACGGGTTTAATACCCAAGATCGAATAGCAATATATCGACTGTCGTTTAATCGATGACAGTTAATCGAAAGCTTGATAGGTCGACGGTTCATTAGAACGAAGGATAATTGATCGAAAAGTCAATAGATCGATGGTTCATTGGAACAACGGCTTTACGTGCCTTCCGAAGCACGGAATCATCTTTCTTTTCGGTCAATCAGGTGATTCTGAAACTGGGGAAAGTCTCACAATGTGATATTTGTTCGACGGATCCCCACCGGGATTCGAACCCGGAACCTCTGTATCGTGAGGCGAATATTTGACCACTCGACCACAGGGGCTATTCTTTAAAATTTGCATTATATACGCGACACGACAGATACAATAATATAATTAAAGATCGACTCATATCTCTTCAAACTTTCAGAACCACTAAGCAAAAGATACCTTATAAAAATATTAAGGTAGGTATTTTGCCATCTGCCTCAGGAATCTTTTTGATTTTCCATCAAGCATAAGATTCCTCAACCCTTAGTATAATATGAAAAGGGATTGTGTTCAAGATTGAGATAGTGTTATAATATTTTGAACATAGGGTTATTTATTGTAATAAACAAAAACAGATAAAAAGAAAAACAAAGTAAAGATAAACAAATAAAAGAATTCTGAAAATTACATACGAATTATAGGATACATACAATATACATATATCTGCAGGTTCTCTTAGATTTCGTTTTTTTAATTTTTTGTATAATTTATAATGTCCAGGGCTTAAGTTATAAAAAAGCAATCTTTTAAGCTATTTAACGCGAGCTTGATGTAGGTTTAAGGATAATTTATTCACATAAAAGACCTAAGGTCATTTACATGGGAATAGGACTTATAAGATTTCACTGTCTTTCACAGTAATTGAATTATAGGTAAATAAGTACAATCAGTGTCAAAAACTAATAAAACCAAATTAAAGCCTGTAAAAATACAATCGACAAAATTGTACTCCTCTAACAACCTCTCCAGCAACGTAAAATAATTATATTTCGGTACTTATGTACTTCCGTAGCCGAGTAGTAAAAACTACTTTAATACTAGGCATTATAAATATTCTGTGGTAAAAAGCTTGCTCCACATTATGAAGATCCCGGTTTTGCCACACGGTAGGTCATCATCGAACAAAATTTTCGCTTTGTGAAACTATCCCCAGTTTGGTTAGGACACTGTAGGTTGAAGCACAAAATTAAATGTCTGAATGATTCCGTGCTTTGAAAGTCACGTAAAGCCGTTGGTCTGGGTAACTTCTATGCAGTCTCTACATGAGACTCTCACTTTTTTCTCAGACTCACACGATAAACAAACTATCACATCGCCTCTTTAAGTTATCAAGTTTATTTGTTCATTCGTGTGAGACGAGAGCTTACCTTGGTTTGAGCACAACTTGTTAACTTCTGATCTCATGTCATTGTTTTTTTTTTAAACTTATGGCTCTGGGTTCTTGGGGCCCTGAGGCTAAGCGAGGTGTCAGCGCGTCTCGTCGAGGTGTCCGGTGATCATAGAGCGGGCAGCTTTACTGTGCAGAGGGTAAGCCTCGCAATTCAGCGCGGGAACGCTGCTTGTCTACTGGGGACGATGCCGCCGCGGGGTGACGCGCTTGACACAATTTTAAGCTATTGCATAGCTTCTATCGTGGGCCTTGAGCGTGGACATCGATTCCAGAAATTCCGTAACGAAAATAACCTAACGCAATAGCTTCTATTTTATTGAAATTATATAAATAAATAATAGATCTATAAAAAACGCATGATGAATAAAATATTTTTACTTTGAAAGCAAGCCGAAATATCTCTACTATTGGACAAAATCCTTCTAAAAATAATCTTCAATCTTTTTCAAAACAATACCAACACCAACCAACATAATATAACCATGGACGTGTAACTCGAATGCATTGTCTGAAGATGTCATGTGCTGATAGGCGACAAACAACATAACCCTCGGAACAGCAGTTTCGCCGGTTTTATTGCGGTTTGTACAGACTAATCTACCCTCCAATTCCACCACGTACTCAGCCACTGGAACGCACAATAAAACTGGATGTCGCGTCGTATTTGGATGCATGCTTTTCCGGTATTAAATCTCTGCAGTTTGTATATCACTGTCTCGCTCGCTTCCATGTGTTCCGCAATTGTCTACCCTTCTCACTTCTTGCAACGACGTATGTATTTTATTGTTAGATTAATTAGACTTCATTATTCTATTAAGGCGCATTTTGATAAGTAGATAAGTCGGTCACTACCATGAATGTGGGGACTTCACCCATGCGAGCTAACGACCAATGAAATTAGTCAGTCGATAACTCGGTCGATACAAAGCTTTATTCCCAAAACCCCAAAATATTGTTTTCTGTCATACTGTTTTCAGATTTTTCCGGATTACACCTAACAGAATGCCCTTCTGGTAGCAAATACCTTTCAGGTAACAATTAGCCTTCAGGTAACAACGCCCGTACCCGCCGGCGGCGGCGGGGGCGCGGCCATAACCAAAATCAGAATTGATAATCAGAGACGGAGCCCCTCAGGCATCGTCTCCTTCACGATGTTTTTCAATATCAACGCGCTAGGCCGCGGTCCGAGGCTCCCTTGAGCCGCCCCTAGACGCGTTGGTATATGACTTTTTTTGGGGTAGAGTCTTCCGCTCCCCCGCAAGTCCGGTGAAGCTTGATCCGTCGTACTTTTTCGACCCAAGCTTAGGTCAATTAAAAAAAAAAGCGGGCGGTAATGAAAACGGATTGTCACATGCCCTATGGCATGCGTTTCAAAAAAATCTCCCGCGCCCCGCATGCGGGCGCTAACGACCAGTGAAAATGCATTTTTAAATATCTAATTCATTAGCTAAAATAATTAAAATTAAATAATTAAATAAATATGTAAGTACAATGGACATTACACATTTTCGTTGCAAACTAGACGTTATTTTCAACGCGCAAGTTACTGCTACTGTCTACTGTACCTATTTGCCTATCGTCAAACTAGACGTTATTTTCAACGCGCAAGTTACTGCTACTGTCTACTGTACCTATTTGCCTATCGTGGTGAGGATTTTATTCATTTTATTTCGCATTTAATTAAATTTAATGATAATTCGCAATTTAACGGACCGTATCAGAAGTTCTGCAGATTAGGTACCTAATTAATGTGCACATTAATGTATTCCGCATTCTATACGTAACAACTTGCCTAGTGATTCTATTGGTGCATTTTTTCCTCGCACACCGCTTAGCTACCTCGCACAGCTCTGGTGGAAAAGCAGCCTTAAAGGAGACATCGCTCGTATACAAACGGAAACCTCTTAATACCCATTACAGCACTAAATAATTGAAGACTGTGCCATACATTTTTATGACTCACGTTGTTTGGCAAGATTGCGAACTTAATGTGAATTACAATAATGACGTCATAAAAAACATACGAACCTCAACCTTTCTCGGTTATGGCTGCTTACTTGTATACAATGGATGTTATCTTACACATGAAACGGATTATAATAATGTAGAATTTTCAGCTTAAATAAAAGGAATATAAAGTTACCCACCCTCTTGGCAATTGAGCCCGCGTGAAATTGAACGGATTTTGTTCTAGAACTTTTTCTGGAAAATCCTAATATTTTCCACTTTTATTATAAAATAAGCAGAAACACTAAGCGTTAGAAACGTTTTTCATTACCTCTTATTTTTCAAAGAATAAGAATCCTTTTTAAGAGTATATTTTTTAGTCTATCATTAGTTAATTTATATATAATCATTTTATTTAAAAATTATAACCAAACACACTACTATACTCGTACACGATGAAAGCGTCGGTGGCCAAGTAGCTAGGGCTTTTGACTTTCATTCGGATGTTCGCAGGTTCAAGCCTCGGCACGTACCAATGTGTTTTCGATTTTCGAATTCATATGTACGTTTATTCGACGCTCTTACGGTGAAAGAAAACATCGTGAGGAAACCTGCACACACCAGCGAAACATTTTCAAAGGTTGTGTGTGAAGTTGATCAACCCGCACTGGGCCAGCGTGGTCACCTAAGGCCTATTCACCCTGATTCCAGGGCAGGCTCGAACCCCTAGGTTGGGACAAATGAGCTGTAAACAGACAGACAGACAGAACATTAATTTTCATTCTGGATCATTATTATGCTTGTGGCATGAAAAATATTATTAGTCTAAAGAAGACCTTATATTTTCTAGTCACACATATATAAAAAAGGGAAATATGTGACAAATGAATGTTCAACTCAAAATCATAACATTATCTCACTTCTGTGTAAAACTCTTTCGAGAACCACAATAAACCAAGCGATGCGCACATAGTTTAGTTTTTTCGCTACATTTGAGGTATAATAACAATATCAAATACTCGCTGTGGAACCAGATAGAGGATTTCATCGCTTTATTCCACCCATTTCGTACCTAAGGCTTGTTTCACAATGCCACAAGTAAGTTTCGCGTGGCTTCGCAAAGAGTGTCAGCTGTCTTATTCAGCTTAATTTAGTCGGAATGTTTTTAAACTCCTGCTAAGTTACGCGTAAAATTGATGTTTGACGTTTTTAAGAACGTGAAAGGGACATAATATGGTTCTTATATTTAAGTTAGAGCGTAATATGTAGAGGGCTCATTGTTTAGGTTAATTTAAAAAAAATTAAGTCCAAAGTGCGCCGTACTTTTGTACCGGGTTTCTGCTGAAAATAAGCGTCATTCATTACTTAGGTGGTGACACTATGCTGAGCTGGAACCCTTTCGGATTCATATATAATTATATTAAAAACCATGCATTTAATTTAATATCTATATGTTGAAGTCGAATAATCTTTCATTCATTCATTCATAATATTAAAGAACGTGGTCAGAGTACTAGGTACTGAGCCCACTATTGATGACTGCTAGCAATGGACGTATTTTGGACAAAATTATGGTGATGATATTAGCTGGCACCGACTTCACGGTGAATTGTATAACAATGTCTTCATATTATGTTTATATAATGTTATTACTTATGTAAATAAGCTTTCAGCTAGATTATTATTATTATTATATTTTTTTAAATTTTAGTGTAGGCTAGGATCTTTGAAGGAGGTTTTATTATCTTTTTGTACCTTAACAACTGATACTTTTGTCTTATATTAAACTTAAGTTTCATGGAACAGGCCCCTGTTTCAGACGTTATGATAAGCGTTTGGTAAAGTTAGGAGGATTTTTTCCTTTCTAAACATAAGAGTGTTATTGTTATTGTTTGATAAAACAGTAAAGGTAGATTGTTCTTTCTGTAGAGTTAAAATCCCGTATGGTATGAAAATAGCTTTACAATAATTTGCATTGATGTTCTGGTTGAATTTCATGGAAAGCCCCTGAATGCAAATGGTGCAATATCTGCCCCCTGTGCAAATCAAATTTCTTGTGTGGTAGGTAATTTACTTACAATAAAATTGTATGAAAATTAAAAAAATTCAATTATGTTGAAAATTCAATTTAAACTATTTTCTTTTTTACCCTAATTACTACCAAGTCTTACTAACAGTTCCTCAGCTACGCATTTTTTAGGATAAATAGGTAGGTATTCATAAAAAACTCAACAGATAAGCACGTAATTACTTTTTACTGTTATATTGCACTATGTGTTCACCACATTAATGCGCGTAAACGCGCACGCCTATGTAAAGGTTTATTTACGCTGGAGTCAACATTGCGCGGCTTGCGGCTGATACGTAATTTTCGTTTTTTTTTTTTAAATTAACCTATGCTTGAGTCGAGAAAGTACGACGGATCAAGCTTCACCGGACTTGCGGGAGAGCGGAAGACTGTACCCCAAAAAAAGTCATTCGTCTAGGGGCGGCTCAAGGGAGCCTCGGACCAAGGCCTAGCGCGTTGACATTGAAAAACATCGTGAAGGAGACGACGAGAGATTCAAGAGATTCGAGAGATTCGAGAGATTCTCTGATTTTCAATTTTGATTTTGGTTCTGGCCGCGCCTCCGCCGGCGGGTACGGGCACTGTTACCTGAAGGGGTAATTTTTGCATGTGAAATCTTGTGTTACGCTACATATTGAATGCTGTCTGACCACGGCTACGCCCGCGTAACAGGTCGGATCGGACACTCCATACAGCAATCGCGTTTTGACAGCCTACTGCTTTTTGAATAACAACTGAATATCATTTACTAGTCAAACACTGAAACGCTATATAAATCACTCCCGAACACCTCTGGTAGAGGCCCGCGGCGCCTGTGGGGTGCGGGGCGTGGGGGGCTTGGGGGGCTTGGGCTAGCGGGGAACTCATTTTAGTGCGGGAGGGGTTAGTGTTCTTTCTGTACGGGTTAGTACTATTATTTTCTTCTGTGCCCGCGTTGCCATTTTTCCGTGGTAAAAAGTATCTAAACAATTTTGGTCCAACGGTTCCAGAGATTAGCGTGTACAAATAGACAGACAGACAGACGGATTTCGTTTTTCAAAACTTGTATTTTTGTGTTCAGCTACACTCCTTTTATCACCTACAAGTCAAATAACAAATCAATGAACAGACACGCCGATTCGTCAGTTTTATTGTAGTATAGTATTATTGCGGCATTTGTGGCATATTATATGACGAAGCAACATTGTGGCAAAATAATTTTCAAAGCATCTTTCTGAAAATTTGTTTATCAATTATGTGAAAAATCCGCAAATCGCACAATGTTGCTCCAACGTAAATAAGCCTTTACGCAAGCGGTGTATCCTGTCTCATACAGTTCCATACATTACAACTCAGTGGTGGTGCACGTTGTACGGTTCACTAACGTACAATTCTAGTATGCTTACTTTGCGCTCTACTTTTTACATATAGAAGCCGCGGATTATTGTAGTTTAGTAGTTTACAAACATCTGCTCAGAACGCACGGGTCACGAGGTACTCAGCAACTTAAGCGATACACAGCCACGAGCCGCTGCTGTAACACTTTTTACTTAAATATAATATTTTATGATATTATATTAATTATTTCAACAACTCTTCTAAACGATCGTGTGGTAAAGAACTGTACTCCAACCTGCTGTAAATGAAACTTGGTTAACGAGGATACAAGTTAAATTTCCCCTTGCAGCTCATTTATCATTACCTTGGTTTGGTAACATTACATTCGGTAACATGTTTAACTTTGCATTAAGGTCGATTTACACCAAACGAACATAGAGCTAGAGCTAGAACCAGAGCATTCTTTCGTGATCGTTTAGTGTAAACGAAAGTTAGAATTATCCATTTACATCAAACGAACACAGAGCTAGAGCTGGAACAAGAGCTAGAACACAAGAACGCTTTGATGAAACCGCTCATAGGCGCGAGCACTTGCGAACACGCAAGAACGCTCTAAGCAACTGTTCGCGCGCTCTCGCGCCGTTTACATCGAGCGAGCGAGCATTTTAAGAATATTCTATAGAATCTTTGCGAACGCACTAAGAACAACGAAAGAATGCTCTACGCCTGTTTACACTAGAAGAATTTGATGTAGTGGGGATAGAATGAGCATTCGCTCGTTTGGTGTAAATCGACCTTTACGTGAACAAAAACAGTTGCCGTTGCAGTGCAAATTACTAATGTAAGTAGCATTTCGGAGCATAAGGTTAAAAGAGCAAAATGTCAAGTGGGAGCAAGTGGTCAAAAGAGCAGAATGTTAAAAGCGCACAATGTCAAAGGCGCAGAATGTCAAAAGCGCATAATGTCTTAAAATCTACTTATTAAAAAAACTAATTGGAAGTCAGATTTACACTCTAAGTTGGAAAAAAATTTTTACTTATATTTTCTAATCGAAAATAATAATTTGAAATAATCATAAAATTTCTCTTATTATTTGAAGTGATATTTTGAGCTAGAGTTGCTGAATTAAATATATTATTTTGCTAAGTGAGCATTCTGTAAAAACTAGTTTTAAACTCCACATAGAAAGCTAAAGCTACATAGAGTAAGCAAGCATAGTTATTAGCAGTGTCCGGAATATCTTAATGCAGCTGTTGTCAAAAGTATGGATACGACTTTTTTCTCGGGAATCGATTTTTTTTCCGGGAATTTTAATATTTTTTGTTTTTTTACTTAAAATAATCAGAAAAGGTTTGTGTTGCCAGGGTTGCCATGTTCTTTTTTTATTTTAATATTTTTGCTGCTTTTGTAACTTTTTTTGCTTAATTGACAAAGAAGTTTTGTAAAAGAAAGTATTTGTTTATAAACTCATACACGTACTTAAATCACTATCATGTTAAGACAGGTAAGTACAAACAATGTAAGGTATAGAATACCTATCTCACGAAATTCGAAAATGTTACATAAGAAAAATATACAAATTGGTGGTTTATGAATCAATTCTAAATAGTATATGGAAATCCAGTACCTACTCACTAAATAAGCCTATTAAAGATCCGTTAATTCCAAATAATTCTGTATCGATAGCCAAACTTGTTGTTTTTAACAAAGAATCCAAAATCAAAGAGAAAAGCCAGGTCAACTGTAGATCTCGATCACAAAAGACAATGGGACAAGCGCACTCAAAGTTACAGCTATGCAAAGAACGACACAAAAGGTAACCAGATAAATGTTTAAATTGCCCTTAAATATATAGGGTGTACATTTATTAGCAGTGTACGGAATATCTTGATGCAGAATGCAGATGTTGACAAAAGTAGCAAAACCTTAATTTTTGGATATTTCGGATATCAACTTCTTTTTAGTGTACCACCTGTTTACATTAGTTGTTCGTTTGTTTGCTTTAAAATAAAACTAATATTTGAATAAATTAACATTTCATATATTAATAACAGAGAAATATAATACTTGTAAAAAGTACAAAATACTTCTTATTGTTAACATAGTAAAAATAGGTTTTTGGTTTAGACATTGAATGTATGTAACAAACGAAACAAAAGAAAAAGTACACAATACTATCTTTTAAAATAGTATTTTTTTTTACAGTGCAATCGTTACTGTTCATTAATTTCATTTCCTGTAAGTATACGTTAGTGAGCTATAAAACCCCTGAGTGACGGATACTTAATACATTAATTTTAGTATTCTGAAAATAGTGAGAAATCCTAACCTTCCATTAGTCAGTTTTTGTTATTTCTAGCATCCTTGGTCTAGTTCAGACGTCAATCGGTCTTAAATGGATACGTTACGTTTTTTCTGTATGCGAGAATAAGTAATCGTTTATCCATCCCTGAGGGTTTTATAGCTCGCAAACCTCAAGAAGCTAGGAACACAAAAGGATTATTCGTTTTGATCATTTCTAGATATAAATTAATAAATGAGTTCCTTTTAAATTGTAAAATCCATTTATAGCTAGAAAAAGAGCGCTCTACGTCAGTGGATGTGAGAGGGGCAAATCTATATTTTCTTATATCCGAATCATTTATATCTCTATCCATTTTTTCACAGTAATCTCTAATTATATCTAGATCGGGATTCCTATCCCTCACTTTTTCAACTTTTTTATTTAAACAAGTTTTTTGAAAGGCATATAGATGAAACTTACTCGGCAATAAAGAATGAAAAACTCTGGATATCATTAGACGAGACCACGGACTTTTTAGGGAGAAATGTTATGCATTTTATAGTACAACCGTCACGCGAAAATAACTGCAAAAGACCATATTTAACTGCTTGCAAAGTACTGGATGTAGTGGACGGTCTAGATATAATTAGAGATTATTGTGAAAAAATAGATAGAGATATAAATGATCCGGATATAAGAAAATATAGATTTGCCCCTCTCACATCCACTGACGTAGAGCGCTCTTTTTCTAGCTATAAATGGATTTTACAACTTAAAAGGAACTCATTTATTAATTTATATCTAAAAATGATCAAAACGAATAATCCTTTTGTGTTCCTAGCTTCTTAAGGTTTGCGAGCTATAAAACCCTCAGGGATGGATAAACGATTACTTATTCTCGCATACAGAAAAAACGTAACGTATCCATTTAAGACCGATTGACGTCTGAACTAGACCAAGGATGCTAGAAATAACAAAAACTGACTAATGGAAGGTTAGGATTTCTCACTATTTTCAGAATACTAAAATTAATGTATCAAGTATCCGTCACTCAGGGGTTTTATAGCTCACTAACGTATACTTACAGAAATGAAATTAATTAACAGTAACGATTGTACTGTAAAAAAAAAATACTATTTTAAAAGATAGTATTGTGTACTTTTTCTTTTTTTCGTTTGTTACATCCATTAACTATCTAAACCAAAAACCTATTTTTACTATGTTAATAATAAGAAGTATTTTGTACTTTTTACAAGTATTATATTTCTCTGTTATTGAATATATGAAATGTTAATTTATTCAAATATTAGTTTTAT